>SSNR01000047.1:2616223-2646468 GCA_006937965.1 Callopanchax toddi | reverse complement strand
CTGAGTCATTTGGGAATAGTTGAAAGTCTTGTGAGTCTTTTAAAAGTTGAATGAAGTTGATAGGTTGAAGTATGCTGAAGTAGTACAACTTTGAAAAAGAGTAGAATTATTTGAAAAATTTGAAGAATTTGAAGGATTTCAATGTATTCCAATGGGCCCAAAAGTTGGACAAAAAGCTGAATATCTTAAAAAATATTAAAGATATCAAGAAGAAAAGTCATTCCAGGAAAGTCCTAAATGAGCTGAACGTTTTGATATATGAATGGTTGAAATCAGCAGAAAATTGTGGAAGGAGTAGCGAGCCAAAAAACGGCGGAAGTTATAAGAAGAAGAAGAAGAATAATAAAGAGAAACAGCAAAACAATAGTTGGAATGCTTAGTCAGCATTCCAACTAATTAATTCATGGCTTTGCAATCGCCCGAGGGCATGTTTCACCCGGACCGAAATACATGTAAGTGACGCACATACACACTGCACTGAATGCACACGCGAGTAGCGAATGTTTTCTCTTAAGCCATGGCGGACAACTAGACCGTACTAGTATTACTAGTACTAGACCGGTACAGACAGAAAAACATCGGTAGGTACCGGTAGCGAAAAAAACACGGTGCCGACTTTGGTACTTTTACTATTAAATTTCCCTGTAAATGAGATGCTTCATTTAGCCGCCTGCGCAGCTACACGGGTGGAGACACAGGTGAAATGGAGGAGCAGAGAGCCCCTCCCCTCCCTGTCAAAACAGCGTAGCGAGTTTCGGGTTAAAAATTCCAAAAAAACTCTAAAGTTTGGCTGCATTTTGGAAAGGTAAACGGAACAGAGCTAAATGAAACATATGCTATGAGATTTGTGCCACGAAAAACAGGCATGCCAGCAATTAGTCGAAGCCACGCATCGCATGGAATTAACTTGTGAGCTACAGCACTTTCACTTCAGTCCGACTGAAAAAAAAGGTGTGTGAGGGGAAGACAGTGACATAACAGAAAGTTCCGAGGTAAGCAATAAATACCGATAATAGTAAATCCACATACATGCCACAAAACCATAGTTTATTTATATTTTTTATTTTAAAAAATGTGTAATACTTTGTTATTTTCTCTCAGATTTATACATTGTACATGTAATTTAAACATTCATGTATATTTATATATACATATACATGTAATTTATTAGAGTGCTCGATTAATCGATAAAAGATTCGATTGAGTACTCGATTACAAAAATATTTGATAGCTGCAGCCCTATGTACAATGGCTTAAAGCTGCACTTGGTAATATCCAAACAAGCTAGCTATTTTACACAAACACGTCTCAGAGCTCTCACCCCTCCCGTCGGGTATAATCCTTATGCCGCGTCCCACCGGACATGAGACCGCGCATTGCCACAGTAAACAAGAGAGAGCAAAACACCAGCTGTTGAAACGCTATGCTACTGTTCCCCCTGGTTTTTCCTCTTTTTACCTATAAAACGTTTTTAGTTTCCTGCTAGCTGAAAAGGTGTTTTTCTTTTTGGGACTCTGGTATTTTTTCCTAAAATTGAAGCACTAGCAGCTGTTTCTGTCCTCCTCTCACTTCCTGGATGCCAGGATGCATTAATGGAGGATCCAAGCAGTGAGGAAATGAGGCGCTTCAGAGAGACAGACAGCCGGATTGTCCAATAGTTTCTTTTGGTCCGAAACGTCTGATTGGCTGAGGTTTTTAGAGAAATGCGGGACAACCACTTTATTGATTTATTTTGGGTTTTTTAATGGACACAATATATTTATATGTTAGAACGTTGTTAAGAGGCATGAAAACAAAAACGTTTTAAGCTACATTGTTTACCAAATTACTGAAGCTTTAAAAAATACTTGAGTTTAATGATCTAATCTCCCTCTGGGATTAATAAAGTATTTTTGATCAAATTTGATAGATCTGATGAGAGACTGCTATCATGCTGCAGTAAGTGAAAAGGAATAAATGAAAGAAAGGCGTTTCTGTTTGTGTGTGAATGTGTGTGTAGGGGTGCTCGCCACAACCACTCAGCTGCAGCGTTCAGCTAAATGAAACACGTTGTGATGTTTAATCAGATCAGCACATGTGTGCAGCTTACAAAGCTCAGCAGGAAGTGAAAAAATGGATAGCACAGAAGGAAGTGAGGGGTTGCAGAAAATCACCCCTCATCCAGTTCTCCCCTCATCCCCTCTTGCACTGCTTCGTACTCTGGATTTACTTCCCCAACCAAACACCTCCCATCCTCCCTCTCCCTCTGTACCTCTCCCTCCTTCTCTGCAGCAGACTAGAGCGCAGTCAGCTACTATGGGGACTGCAGTGTTACGCTATAGCACAAGCAGAAAGTGGAGGGGTGGTGGGAAGAGCAGGTGTGTGTGTGGAAGGGGGGCTGCCAGGAGGAAGATGGCATGTGCTGGAAAGTAAGTGTGGGGAATTTAATAGTAACAGCGAGCAATGCAGCACTCCGATTAAAACTGTAAATATGAAGCATCAAGCGCTACGAGAGCAAAGAGGAAGGGAATGGAAATGTGTTCAGATAGTAAAGATGTGCAAATCCACATGAATGTTCCTGGATTGTCATATCGACTAAATGAGCATGACACCTACTGTTAATGCCTAATGTTTATTTTTTGTTCTTATTCTTTCTGAACAGCCAAACAACCTGAAACTAAGCAATCCATCAAACTCCGTCAGTGCTGCTGCTGCTGCTTCTGCAGTGACGATCTACCCTTATGTCACAGTATTGGCACTAAATTTGACTGCAACGCTTTCAAAGTCACCTCTGCTGTCAAATTGTTGTAGTCACCTTAAAAGCTGATAGCCACAATATGACTTGTACTTTTCAGTTTTTACCTTTAAAGACTGCAGGATTTTTTTTCAAGCAGCTGCAGTCTGAGATTAAATGTACCGGTGATCTTACATGTCCTTGCTGTCGGGCTAAAACCTCATATCTCCATTTTTCACTATGTTCTTACATGAATCAGCTCTATTGGTCGTCTTTCACGTCTATCAGAGGTTTTATGGATGACTTTATAATGAAAGTATCAAGAACAGCTGGTCAATCCAGGGTTTGTTTGAAAAAGAAACATCTTTTCTTTTTTTTTTTTTGAAAAGTTGTGTTTTGGGAGATTCAAGGTTTTTGCCTGACAGCGACGGTATTTTACAAACACGTGACCCATGGGGGCCTATTCTGAGTAAAGTCCCTAAAGACACATTTCCACTCAACCTTTTAATGTGTGTAAGGACGCTTCAAGACCATTTTTAGAAGGATGACTTTTAGCAGAAGTTTGTCGTACCAATTGATCCAGTCTGACAGCTCAGCTCTTCTATTCACTGACTGACATGTGTCACAGACCTGATGACACAGCAGCAACATCAAACATCTACCTGCAGCTCAGTGTGTCCTGGAACCATGTTTACTTATGGACACTTCTATTCACCAACATTATGGACAAACTATGAGCAGAAAAGACATCCTACAGATTTCAGATCAAGCTGTTCATTCCTCCCACTCACATTAGTAGGGCTGCAACCATGACTATATTAATAATCCACTAATCCCTTGTTTTTTCTTAAATGGTTGATTACTTAAAGGAACTAGATTCAGGATTTTATTAAAAGTAATCATGCATGTTCAGTTTATTTAGGTTAATAAGTGATGAAGCATTTTAAATCAAAAAGAATGAGGTCACCATGTATCATTCCATCATCTAGAACAGGCTGTGAGCTGTAAAATGTTCTGCGATTCGGGAACAAATTTCCCGCGCTGTCGTACGGATGTGACGTCAACTGACGCTGCTGCGCGTTCTGGAAGCTAAAAAAGTAATAATAAATGTATATCCAGTAGGTGGCAGTATTACATCGTTGTGTTGTGTTGCTGGTCAATGGCGGACTTCCTTCGTCTGAATCTGTGGTTTTTCTCATCAAACTGGTGTTATCTTGTTTATGGAGCTGAAAACCTCTCTGATGGATTATAGGGTTCCACAGAGCTAAAGGTGCTGTTATAGGTGACCGCACAGCAATCTGTCCATGTTTATGGGTCTCGGGACGATAGGCCTCAAATCCCCGACTGTTTCCTGGACCTCAGTCCGCTTACAGTGCACCAAAGGCAGGTGTGCAGCGCACGCTTCTCTGGGTTCTCCAGAGTGCCACTCTGTGATGCGAATTTGAGAAATCTAATGTAATATATGCGGCGGGACATGATTCTATCACCCTAGAGTTCTCAAATTCGCCTCCGGGAGTCAGAGAACATCGGCTGATTAAAGCTTTTAGCAATACAGGCAGCTGGGAAGGACGAACATAGCAGCTAGCAAAATTAGCTCTGTTAGATTGGCTCCCTCGGTCTGACCCTCTGTGTGTGTGTGTGTGTTTGTCTGTGTGTGTGTGTGTGGCGGGGGGCATTATTTTACTATATTTCCTTTTGTATTAATAAAGTGTATTTTTATTTATGGAATCGTGTCTCCGGCTGCCTTTGGTTGAACCCTTAATGAGATGATGAGAAGTTTGCGCGCGCTCCCGTTCAAGGCTGCAGTTACTCGCAGCGCCAGGCGCGGAGCTCGTGAGGTTCGTTTCTCAAAGCTGACCCTAGTTCCTTTAACGTTTATTTCAACCAGTCTCTGCTTCCTGTGGGTCCACCTTCTGTTCTGGGCTCTAGTTCATATCTGACCTCACCTGCTAATAGTTGACTTCCTTGATTGTGTAGCGTTTTGAATTAGGCTCGACAAGGTTCTCCACCAGCCTCGGAGGAGACGACAACCCCGCTGTCAACTTGCTACACAGTGGGTTATTGATGCCGACTGCCCCACCGTAACGGGTCAAGCCCCGTAGCAGTCGAAGAAGCTTCTTACCCCTGAGAGCAGGAAACATCCACCTGCCTCTCTGTCTCAACCAAATGGGTAAGACAGCCAGCTATCAACTGACCAGCCATGGGTCCCACTGACGTCGCATCCACGGACGCTCTCCGCCGCCCGGGCGGGTCGATCGACCTGTCAGGGCCCCCAGATCGACCGAGGGGGAATCTCCGCTTCCTCGTCGAACTCCACCAGCCGGACGTGATCCAGGAGCGAGGTGCAGTAACCACCCATGACCTGGTAAAGCAGGCTACTTTGATAAAGCTAACCCTATACCACTAGGCTGCTCATCAAAGTAACCTCTCCACTTTATCCCTGATAACTAAACCCTTAAGCTAACTCCTTATTCTTGATATCACGAGACTCAGGTTCTAAACTCAGAAGATCAATATTAGAACATCTACCACTTAGTGAATGCTAACCAACTTGCTACCTCAAATGCTAATCTGTTTACAAATGTTCGTCAGCTTTTATAATAAATATTGAATATATTTATTCCTGACTCAGCTTCCATTCGTCAAATAACAGGTACATAAATACTCCCTGCAACTAAGAGAATCTAGATAATCCTGCTTTTATCACAAACAGTTGTTCAAACCCAGGTCTCCAGAGCACACAGACTCTCGGTTTTAAACCCTCGGTAACTGTAATGAATAAGCGGAAGGTGAGTAATAAAACATAGCTTTTATACACACTACATGTGACAATTCTCTAAAACCTATTATTTTCAATCAGCACTGGGAAAATGCACATTTACGCCAGAGAGGGCACTAGCAGTGGCATTTAAGGCTGAATGAACCCGGATGAAGAAGTGACGTCACCGTCCTTCTCTTCGGTTTCCCGTGTTTACCAGAAGGGAGTTGTAATGGCGTCTGAAGTTTTTACAGCGCGATCCTTGCTTCTAATGTTGAAACGGCCTAATTTTTACGGTCGAATTAGAGATATTTTGTTAACCCGATCCCGTAGGAACAGTTTAAAGTAACTTCTGTCTTTTCACGACGCCTTGTTTGAACGAAAAAGCACTCGGGTGTGTACAGCACCGTGTAGGTAGCTTTAATAGTTCAGTGTTAGCTAACGTCAGCTCTCGGCTGGACGAAAATCTAACTTAATTACCCGTTTGTCTAGAACTTAACGGGAGGACGGAGGCATCCGGTATCTATCCGGTTCTTCTCTGACGTCCCTTAAAAGCACGGAGTTTTTTGAACCGTCTTTTCTTCGGTAGAAGCTATCGTAGCGGCCAAGCTAAGCTATTGTTACCGGTATATCAGCTGTCGTTAATCGTCACACAAGCACAAAAAACAGTCTAAAATGGATCATGCAGATCTAAAACTGTTTAAAAGAAAACAATGAACACAGTTACACAAGCATGAGCAGTGATCAAGTGCTTTAGACTTGGTAAGAGGAATGACGTGGCCTTTAGCATCTACTTATCTTGCCTGTATTTTATCTTTGTTGACGTGTCTTTAAGCCTGTCGTAGGAACAGCTTCTAAGTCAAATAATTTATACATAATACTTTGTAACCAAAGACTGGTTGGGCTCACCATTTAATGTCTTTGTTCAGAACCTGGCTGGTTCAGCCATAATTATTGTCTTTGGCTCAGAACCTGGCTGGCTTTAGCCATAATTATGTAGCGTTATAAACTGTGTTTATATGGTTTATAATTGGCACATACTTCTGTAAGTTCACTACCGGGTTTTGTAAGTTTTACACGGAGAAAAATCTACGATACTATCACCCTTTTAGTGTTTACAGGGATATCTAGGTTCGATTCTGGTGTCACAGTGAGTAGATTATGCATTTAATATTGACAATAGAAATCTGAGACTAGATATTAGACTTCATTAATTTTATTAAGAAACACATACGACAAATATCACAGATAAGAAAGAGATAGTTAGCAGGTAGTCAGCATTAAGTCATTCACGATGGTAAGGTGTTCTGAATTGAATCTTAAATAAGTTTTAGCAATCTGAGTCTCATGAGGTTTTAGGAGACTAGGGATTTACTTAATTTAGATTAAGGATTCTAATTAAGGGGTACTAGTTACGGATGGAATTAGTAACTAGTTTGAGTGAGCTAATGTTGTTAGCTTTTATCAAGAGGCCTTTAAGCTTTACCAGAGTCGTGGTTACTTAACTGCGTTCCCTGGATCGTCACTGTTGGGGGTCGGATGGGAAGCGCGGAGGTGAGGTTTTCCCCCTCGGTCAGGATCAGACAGCTGCGGGGGTCGAGGACCGCCGGAGGCCACAGGTGTCGTCCGTGGATACGAGTTGAGATAACCCATCTCTAGCAGGGAGCATCTAGGCCGGGCATTCCCAGGACGGAGCGTCAGACTGAAGGTGTCTGACCTCAGGTGGAAGCCGGTTTCATCGGCTCAGACGGGCTGATGGACCGTCTCAGGGGGAGCCGGCAACTAGCGTCAGCTGTGTAGGATTTGACAGCTGAGAGGAGGTCTGGTCAGCGTCAGACCAGAACCGCTCTCCTTTCTCTTAGCTTGTTCAGCTTGTTTCTCATTGAACTGACTCTCTAGCTTCCGGGGTCGGAAGTTAAAGGGAGTCTAAAAGGGACGTGGGCCAATGAGGATTTATTAATGTCACGTGACTCAGACCGCTAACTCTTATTGGTTGTAGTAATGAGTGACGTGGTTGTCATAACCTTTATCAGTATGTATGTGAAATAATACTGAAGCAGATCAACATTCATTAATGCTGGAAGAAAATGCATTAATCATTTAAGACATTTCTGTAACAGATTAAAGTGTCATTTTAGGAAGAGACACCAAGAGTCTTTATTATTATTATTATTATTATTATTAAATAGAGTCTGGTGGATTCTTCCGATACGACCGTGACCTTGGAGGAATGTTGATTCAGGTTAAAACATAATAACAGAGTCATTTTATTCCAAGTTATTGGGAAAAAAGATGGTTATTAATTGTGATGATCTAGAGGTCAAAGTTCAGAGGTAGTAACGCATTTGGGTTCGTTACAATTGTGTTGACTAATTGTTGCAGCCTTACATGTCATTATAGCTTATATGGGCACTGAGGAACACATCTGGTTCTCTGTTTAAAGAACCTTACACCCAATGACTCCAAAAACGCTGGGTATTCTGCTGCAAGGTGAATGTGCACAAAAGGTATCAGAACCTCGTCTAAAACTTGGGGCGTTTTCATTCCCATAGTTTGGTTCTTTTGGTCAGAATCAGTTCATCATTTTGTTCATTTAAAGTTTTTTCTTATTGTTTAGTTTCTTTTTATCTAGAAAAACTGGCAAACAAAACATAATGAACAATCAGTCTGCTGATTGGCCAGAAGTGTCTGGAGGCGGGGCTAAACACAGGAAGGAGTTTCTGTGTTCTGATCCTGAAATAGATCATAACATGTACTAACGCCCTCTCTCTGAGCTGTTCATCAATTAGTTGAACTCTTGAGCTGATAAATTTAGTCCTCTGCTCAAATATCAGTGAGTCAGTGTATTTGGTGGTTAGTTCCCAAAATACTGATTTCTACATCGCCTACATGGGGACTGAGTTGTCTCGTAGGACTGACTGCGAACGAACTCTGGCGCGGAGTGAATTACGATCGATGTGTCAAACTACACGGATCAGATGGGACTGGCCAGGATGTGGAATTTGGACGGGATGAAGCCAGTGAGACAGACATTTAAGGCAGCTGTAACAAACAGGACTGCCTGCTCCAAACACATTCTGTTATCATCTGGTGACCCTGAAGACAATCTCCTACTCAACAGAGTGAATGAAGCGACTGCTCAGCCCCCCCTTCTCTACGCTCTCTCACCCTAACTCGCCCCCCCCCCCCTCTACTGGGAGTGAAGGTCGGTCAGCTGTGCCGTGTCCTTGCTGCTGGTGGAGATCCTGACCCCCCCACCCTCCTTGATGTGTTTTTCGGTTGTTGTGACTGTGTGTAATATGCTACTCCCTCCCTCCACTTTGTTTACATTTTCTTCTGCTCCCATCTTTATTTTTTTGCCCAAATATTGTATTGAAGTTTGCCCCAATATTTCTGCCCAAGACTTTAGTTACTTACACAAGCCAATGTCCCACTTTATCTCATAATTTACAATGTAGGTCCCCTGATGGTACCCCAAATCTTGAAGTTTGCCCCAATATTTCTCTTTGCCCAAGCCCAAGTAAATGTCCCACTTTAACTCATAATTTACAATGTAGGTCCCCTGATGGTACCCCACATCTTGAAGTTTGCCCCAATATTTCTCTTTGCCCAAGCCCAAGTAAATGTCCCACTTTAACTCATAATTTACAATGTAGGTCCCCTGATGGTACCCCAAATCTTGCCCAAGCCCAAGTAAATGTCCCACTTTAAGTCATAATTTACAATGTAGATCCCCTGAAGGTACCCCAAATCTTGCCCAAATATTGTATCTGGTACCCCCAAATCTCTGTTTTGTTTTTTATTTTCAATGTTTTCTCTGTTTTGTTTTGTTTGTTTTTTTGTTTATATTGTAAAGTGCTTTGTGATGTATATCTGTGAAAGGCGCTATATAAATAAACTTTACTTACTTACTTACTTACTAAATTAGTTATGAGAATTCAAACTTACTAGACTGAAACAGAGCTACATGATGGATTGGAGTTTCCTACTAAACATGTTTAAATTATCAATAGCACCAGTCTTTTGCCATAAAACAGGAAGTTTTCCTGAGACACTGTCCACTGACTCAAATGTCTCATGCAAGAGGCGTCCATCAATCCATTCTCCCACTTCTTCTCCAAGGTCGCAGGTCCAGGAGGGTGCCACTAACAACTAACTTTATTTCTATCACCTAATTCTTTGAATATTTGGTTAATTATCAGGAGGTTGTGGAGGGTGGACTGGGATTCAGCTACCGATGGATCCAACTCAACACACAGAGGAGCTTCAGTGCTATGTAATAATATAATAATATTAGATTATTTTTACATAGTACTTGACACGAAACTTCACAGATGATCTATTATTCATGCCCATCCACTGGTGGCAGAGGCCAAGCTGCCATCAGTCCCTCTGACCACCATCAACATTCACACACAGGTAAGGTGGATGAGTCTTGCTGAAGGACACCACAACAAAGTGACTGCTGGGATTGAACCACCGACTCTCTGAATGTTGGACGTCCTGCTCTGATCCACTGCCAGCCTGAAGCAACCTTAAAGTGGGCAGAACTTACCGGTAATACAGAAAGCTTAGCTTGATGAAGGAAGTTTAGCTCACTTTATCATTACTTGGTTTGATATGATAAAAACCTGCACATAATGCAGACAGGCATTATCAAGCATAGGCATAATCAATCCAACATGGACCTGTTTCTCGTCTCAAAGTTACCTAAAAACATTGATTCACTGGAGGATTTTGCAGACAGACAGCTGTTGAACTTTAGATGCATTTAACGGCTTTAGGTGGCTCATAAACAACAGCTCCACTGGGTCGTGTGATCAGCCAGTAACGTCTAGTAGAGTAAACAAAGCAGCTTTTTATTATCAGTCAGATCAAAGTTCTCCCACACTTTAAGCCGGGTTCACACTGTGCAACTTTCGGGCGTCCTGCAAATATCGTTTGTTGTGAAAACATTCATCAGTAAATTCTCTTGTCGTGGGCTTAAATCGCCGGGCAATGATCTTGCAGTGTGGCCGCGTCACTGACGCAAAATTTTGCAATTTTCCAGTGGTGTGGAGGGGGAATGGTTGTTATATCAGCTGAAAAGTTTGAATTCATAAAAAATATGTGTTGCCTACCAATCTTGAGGTCAACTAATTGTGACTTGTGATAATTATGATAGTAAACATCATAAAGCAGCACTAGAACCCAGATGTTCATTTCTCCCGCCACACTCTCAAACGCTTGCTTAGCATAGTGCCCCATATGCTACAGAGCCACAGCCTTGTGCCACTGTTTTTGTTGATCAGGTGTTTTGATGTTACCTGTGTCATTACCCTGGTGTGTATGAATAGAAGACCCATGGTTCAGACACTGTGTGAGCTGGTTTTATCAGCTTCAGATATGTTAAAGTCTTAGGAGGGACAGGAGACTGATTATGAAGAAATAAAATAAGTTTTGTGAGTTTCACTGTCTCACATTGGAGTGATTACTCACAGAGTGGTGTGCTATTATTTTGCAATTTACTGAGTAAAAGTGCATCAGTATTTGCTAGAACATCACAACAAGCAACATCTGTTCAATGCTCCAACAACACGTCTGCAATAGGGTTGTCACGGTTACCGGTTTCGCGGTAAACCCCGGTAAAAATGTTGACTATAATTATTACCGTCATGTTTTTAAAAAGCTATATTATCTCAGTGAGTTAACCGCGTTCGTGGTTTTGGCACGGTTAGCTTCCTGGCTACCGTACCCACTGATGAAGCTTCTGCGCACTTTTTAGTGTTTACATCCACAACTTTCTTAAGCTAAATCTAAAATGACGGCGAAAAGAGGAGAAAACAGCACTGAGGGCATCTATCAGCCCTCAAAGGAGACAAAGTCGGAAGTATGGGCATATTTTGGATATTTGAAGAATGCTGAGGGACAGTTGTTTGCCGAACGTGCTGGAAAAAAGTGCGAAAGGAAGCGACACGCGACTCATCTGTGTGTCCATCAACTCTACAGTCACTGCAAGAGAAGGTATTAAGGCAACGTTTAGCGTTTTAGCGGAAATACATGATGTGAGGACTTTGGGTTGAGGGAGAAAGTAGCGAGCGCCACTGCCAGAATATAAACCGAGTCGCGGACACCCCTGTATTGAAATGACGCTACGGGGCTCACAGCGGGCAGATCGCTGTTGATGCTGCTTAATGAAGCGTCAGAATAAGTTCACCAGAACTCCAGCTTAGCAGAAAATAACTGGTGGTTTATTATTTATTAGCCATGCTGCGGGGAGCGGGAGCAGTACAGAGACCACCTTAAAGTACGATGGGTAACCATTAGGGGTGCACTGATTGCAGTTTTCTGGCCGATCACCGATCTTTAGACAACCTTTCCTGCCGATCTCGATTTTTTTTGCCGATCACGTATTTTTCATAACTAGAAGCCAATTACTTTAATGTTTCCATTTTTATTGAGTAAATTGAATGAATACTCACAAAACATGAGGTAGTGTCCTCTCATATAAAATTATATATATATATATATATATATATATATATATATATATATATATATATATATATATATATATATATATAAAATATAAACAATTAATTAATAAAGCCAATAAAAAAGGTGCCTCTTAAAAATCAAACAAGAGATGTGAACCATTACCAAAGCCCTTTTCTCAGGTCGTCCTTTAATAGTACTTTCTGCCTGTAATTTTACTAAAACACTTGTTAAACCTACTCTAATAAACATTTCTAGCATTAACTCTGTGCAGTGTGTAAATAACTTCAACATAGTGTCTCTATACTGACTAACAGCAGAAATCATCCAGATTCTGCTGCTCATCTCTTCACCTTGTAGGTTTTCTAACTGCGGCTGCGTGCCACCTGACTACTCGGCTCCCGTAGATTTTACTTATGGTGCATTTAATGCGCCTCGTAAAAATGAGGACATAGCAGATAAACGTTGGTTACGTACCGTAACCCCAGATTCTATGAGTATAGGCGCAGCCCTTTAATGGCTATCGCTTTGGGAATCCCCTCGCGCCAGTGCGCGCCACTGAAGCCTTTAGTCCACGCCCACCCATTGTGGGCCTCACCCTATAAAACACCCCCAAAAGGGTGAACGGCTCCCAAATAACAAGACGATTTTTCTTCAGTTATTCAGGAACCAGTGAGGCCCAGGTATTAAAGGGCTGCGCCTATACTCATAGAATCTGGGGTTACGGTACGTAACCAACGTTCTATTTCGTATAGGCTTCGCCCTTTAATGGCTATCGCTTTGGGTAAAGGACGAAGCAGGATATAGTCTACGCCTCACTGGGTCCGTTCGAAAAACCCCACAGGAGGCCTAATATCCCATCCAATAATGACATAAGCCAGTCTCCCAGCATGCGTAATTATGCATCAGGAAAGGACAAAAAATTAAGTTAGAATGTACAAAGGGACATCTAACTCAATAGGAGGCTGGCAGCTCGGAAGGCGTGACAGGAATAAATACTCCTCCATTCGTTAGATAGGATGGAGCAGAAGATCACAGCGTCACTCCGACAGAGCACTCAAAACTGAATGAGTCATGGAGGAGCTGGACACGTCACGCAGATAAAAACGAACGAATGAACATGGTGAGGTCCAGAAGGCGGCCGTGCAGATATCCTGCACTGACAGTCCTCCATGCAGAGCTGCAGAGGACGAAATTCCTCTGGTGGAGTGCGCTCTCAGTCCCTCCGGAGGGTCTAGACCCGAGGAGGTGTAGGCTTGAGAAATAGCTTCACACAGCCAGTGTGAAAGCCGCTGGGTAGACAGAGGGAGACCCATAGAGCGTTCTCTAAAGTGCACAAATAAACGCTGAGAACGACGCAGAGCAGCTGTGCGCGTGACGTATAGCAAGAAAACACGCACACAGGGCAGAGAAGATGAGATCTGGCATCCTCCTCCAAATTATGCGGAGGAGGGAAAAACCATCCAGTGTTATGACTCTGGATCTGTAAGAACTGGTGATGCTTTTAGGTGTAAAAGCTGGATTGGGGTGTAAGGCAGCCGAACTGCCGTCTCCCCGTATCTGAAGGCAGGACGGAGCCACAGACGGTGCAGACAGATCGCTGGCGTCAAGGCCAACAGCAGGGCTGTCTAAGTGACAGAGATTTCAGTTCCGTCTGATCCAAAGGCTCAAACGGAGCTGTAGTCAGTGCACGTAAAACAGCATTAGATCCCACTGAGGGACCAATGAACGCATCACCAGCCGGCGTCTGCGCACGCCTTTCAGAAAACGCTTCATCAGCGGGTGACTGAACACCATTCTGTCACCAAAACCCTCATGACAGGAGGAGATCGCTGCAGCGTATGTTTGACTGTACTGAAGGCCAGGTTTCTGTCCATCAGTAGCTGAAGGAAAGACAACATGTGAGCTAGGGGTCAGGAAATGGGGTCCACACCCTTCTCCGCACACCAGCGCTGAAAAGCTGTCCATTGGGGTTTATGCACGGTCACTTCCTGGTTGCGATAGACGCAGCCCCTCCCTTCCGGTTCAACGCTGTTCCCACACAAACTGGACAAAATGGATTTATATAACCCGTTTTCTTCAAGACCTGCTGCGCATCACGGTAAACGATGTCCACCGGATTTTTGAAAAACACACAGAGACGTCTGTGAGCAAGCAGGTGAAGGACTTTAAGCTGTATATAACCAGCTTTATTCATGAAATTGAAGGTAAGCTAACAGCGTTAGCTCGTAGCTTCCATCATCAAAAAACAGTGAGACAAATCTATATAGCCGTGATCGTGGGCTCCAACTGCTTCCCAACTTTCAACTTTCTCTGGTCTAGCTGTACGTTATCAGACACCAAGTCTTCATTCACCAAGAGAATAGTTGTTCCAGTGAAATTACACACGAACGGCGCCGCGCCTCCTCCTTTAGCCTCGTCCACTCGGCTCTTTGACTACTGTGCTGCAAAGTGTGGACTGCAGACACGGTGTGGTTAGAAATGATCACGTTTTCTCTTCTTAAGTTCACAATCCTTCCTTTTTGTAGTTATTTATTCAGTGGAAATGTGTGGAAACGGACTGATGAATTCTATTCAGCTGATGCGGTACACAACGGAACACAGCAGTGTTCAGCTGTCGAGGCTTCCCGTCCGCTGATACTTATATGATGGCTTCATTTCTTAGTGCTATAATATATATATCATGCTGTACTATACTATACTATTACTCGTTTTGATTATAAACAATATCTTTAGCTGGAAATGCACTCTAACTCTGGAAATCTTCACGTTTCAAATGGAACCGGAAATGGTCCCGTGAGTTAATTTTAAACCGGAAGTTCTACTAAGTACTCTGTGCATAAAGCCCTTTGGATGCGTAAAGCGCCACAGTGGAATCAGCGCACGCACCCTGAATGGTGCGCACCACTTCCTGGGAGAGGCCCAGCCTCTCTAACCATTCCCGTTCAACGGCCAGACCCAGAGGTGCTGGCCTATTATCGGATAGCTCCTGATCGTACCCTCCGCTTGGGAGAGAGCGTCCTCTCGCCACAGCAGCTGCCACAGTCGGCCTGACAGCAGCTGTTGCAGGCACGGAAACCATGGGGCGCTCGTGCACTCTGGAGCTATCAGAATCACTGACAGTCGTTCCTCCCGTATCCGAGCCAGGAGGCGGGGGATCCGGGGAAAAGCATAAAGCTTCGTTCGTGGTCATTGATGGTGAGCGAAGGCATCCACTCCCAGAGGTGGATCGTCCCGTGGGCTCAGCGAGAACCAAAGGTCGCATTGTGCGTTCTCGCGGGCAGCGAATAAATCCACGTCCGCTTTGCCGAATCTGGCCCAAATCTGACGGATCAGTTCGGGGTGCAGACACCAATCCATGTCCCGAGGGCCTCCCCTCGACATGATGTCCGCTCCTCTGTTCAGCACGCCGGGGATGTACACCGCTCTGATGGAGAGCAGGTGTGTGTGAGCCCAGAGCAGCAGCCGCCTGGCGACGTTCAACAGCTGGACAGAACGTACTCCTCCCTGACGGTTTATGTATGCTGCTGTAACCATGTCGTCAGTATGGACCAGAACATGCTGGTCCTGCAACAGAGGCAGAAAATGTTGAACCACCTTCAGCACTGTGAGGAGTTCCAGAACATTTATGTGCAGGGACGTGTGGGGCGGCCACCGCCCCCCCACTACCTCAGGCATGTGCCCCCCAAACCTGAAAGGGAGGCGTCGGTGAACACCGACACAGGAAAAAATGGGGACTTGCCGAGAGGAACCCCTGTTGATAACAGCGGGGGGTGGTCCGTCAGCGTCTCAGATCCAGTCCCACTGAAGGTGGGAATGAGATCAATCTGCGCTTGTGACGCACAGGGTCCAGGTGCAGGTGAGAAAAACCACCTCTGCAGACACCTCATGTGAAGAAGGCCCAGAGGGACCACCACATGTGCTGCTGACATCGTTCCTAGCATTTGCATAATCGAAAAAGCGGTCACTATTTTGTGAGGAGTGACGCGCCGGAGCAAAGCTGTCAGATCCTTCACCCTCGGCTGAGACAGTCGTGCTCTCATGAGGGGCGAATCCAGCTCCACTCCCAAATAGACGATTGTCTGAGATGGGAGGGGCGAGCTTTATTTTATTTTTAATGGAGAAAGACAGCTGTGACAGGTGAGAAACGAGGGACTGTGTTCGCGTCTCCACCTCCTCTCTGGAACGGTCTGCAAAAACAGATCATCCAGGTAAAAGAGGGTTCTCATCCCAGATGTGCGCATCTGCAGGACTGTCTCCACACATTTACGTGCACGGAGCCAGGGAGTAACGAACGGAAGGTGGTTGTATTGAAAACTGCTGGGTCCCTTGGAATGAGAAAGGCAGAAACTGTCTGTGCTTGGGAATGATTGGGACGTGAAAATATGTGTCCTTCAGGTCTATGGAGGTGAACCAGACGTCCTGGTGAACACACTCCAGCACCTGTTTGATCATCAGCATGTGAAAAGGTCTCACCAAGATTGATCTGTTGAAAAAAGGGAGGGATCCAGAATAGGTCTCATCCCTCCTGATTCCTTGGGAACTAGGAAAAAGCGGAAGTCAAACCTGCATTTTCCTTCCCGAGTGGAACCCTGGACATAACGTCCTTCATCAGGAGTTCCTGCAGCTCTGACTGGAGAGCGAGATTCTGATCCGGAGATGACAGAACCGTCTCCAAGATCCCGCTGAAGGGGGCGGGGTTAACGCGAACTGCAGCGTGTAACCCCTGCTGATTATTTGATCCATCCACCTGCTCATCGAGCACGCGCTCTTCCATTCTGAATAACGTGCTGAGAGCGGGCGTGCGTGTGATGGCGTTGACTTCATCATGCGCATCATCATGACCGTCCCCGTCAGGGAGTAACCCTCGGGAAGACCCATGGGGGGATTGAGCCGAAAGGGCGGAGGGTCCGCCTCATTTACACTCATTGCGGGGCCCCGGCGACGGGACGGTGCCCGATGCGCGGCAGAGACCTCACAGAAACTTCGTTTCCGGGTCATTTTGAGTGGCTTGTGCCGTCTAGTCGCATCTTCTCCCATAGAAGATGGAGAGGTAGGGACGATCACAGTGTCCACGCGAGAGCATGACCGTGCTCTCGTGGGCTCATGTTGTGTTCGCTGTGCTGAGAAAATCAGCGACAGAGGAACACCTGTCCCACGGATTTTAGACTGAGTGAAAACATGATCTGTACAGGAATCTCTAGCAGATAAATGCTCACTCTGAGTGGAGGATGTTTGACTGAGTGAAAACATGATCTGTAGAGGAATCTCTAACAGATAAATGCTCACTCTGAGTGGAGGATGTTTGACTGAGTGAAAACATGATCTGTAGAGGAATCTCTAGCAGATAAATGCTCACTCTGAGTGGAGGATGTGTGCGAGATGAACACAGCAGAATCTTCCGATTTTGCCATATGATGAGAGAGCTTTGTGGAATGTAAATGTTTTATTTCAAAAACATCAACACAATAAAAGCAGTTGTACACACACACACCGCCAGTCAACTTTTGTACGGCTCCTGTCGGGGACCGGACTTGTGCCAAGTCTGAGCCGGTCGCCGCCCGCCAACACTGGGATGAGCCTCGGCAGCTGGGTGAAGGAGGCCGCCGGAGGAGGAGCGCCTGCGGCCGCAGCAGAAGCTGAAGACCGCCGTAGTTGCTGGCGCTGGTCTCTGCGACCCCGCCAGCGGCCCATTGGACGAGAGGAGCGGTCGTCAGCGCGTGGCTGTGCCACATGCCGCTTGACTTTCTCCAGCTCCTCCGCTGACTTCTGCAGCTGGTCCAGTGTGAGCTAGAAATGAGGCCCGAAAAGCCCGTCCGGGCTAATCGGACCCTCAAGCAGCTCCTTTTTCAGCTCCTCTGGGATGGTGGATGAACGCTCACTCTCCAATCCGTTTGGAGATGGCGAAGGCGAGGAGCGCTGCATGTTCGTTCCAGCCGCCGCCTGGAACAAACACTGATGGGACCGAGCTCTCAACTTGGCGGGTTCGGCCGACGCCCAGCTCGGGTACGCCGAAAAACCGCAGGAAAGAGGCCAAAACCGGATCCTTCTGGCTGGACTGTAAGCCCGCGAACCTCGCTGCTAGGTCGTCAGAGAGAGGGAGGGGACGAGCTGAGGAAACAGCGAGTCCTTGAAATTTGCCGCCGTCTGGATGATGTTCGGCAGCGCTTGAACCAGAGCGTCGATAGCCGGGAGGCTAGTAGCCGCCGACCGTACGACACCAGAGAGGGTCGGGTCGTCACCCTGCGGGGCTAAGCCCGGGTCCAACCCTGCCGGCTGGGAGGGGGGAACGGGGCTGCCCGCCGAAGGGAGGGGGTGAGCTGTTGGAGCAGCCAAATTCACCCGCTCAACACCCTCCGGATGATGGTCGGGAGTCGGGACTTGGAAGTGCTCGGACCAGCAGGCAGTGGCCGGAGAAAAACCCCCGACGGTGGCAGGGTCGACCCCAGCCCTCCCGGCCAGGAGGGGTGGGGGCAAAACGCCTGAGAAGTCCTCGTCATGAGCGGACTCGTCCAGTCCAGCTCGTGCTTGTGGAAGAAGTCGATCGTCTCTTCCCGCAGGTGTTCCGTGACCGGCGAAAAACTCCTCGGTCACCAGGTTGAAAAATTTACTTACCGTCGTCTCTGTCCTCAGCAGGCAGGAGGTCGCGGAAAGGGCAGGAGGCCAGAGGAGTCCTAGCCAAACGCCTGCTCGGCACCGCGTGCCGCTGGACTTGACGGCAGAACTCATGATGATATGTGATTGCTCAAAGGACAAGTGCTCAGTAGCTATGCTGAAGAAAAATGGGGAGCCGTTCACCCTTTTTGGGGGTGTTTTATAGGGTGCGGCCCACAATGGGTGGACGTGGACTAAAGGCTTCAGTGGCGCGCACTGGCGCGAGGGGATTCCCAAAGCGATAGCCATTAAAGGGCGAAGCCTATACGAAATAGAACTATGGGATAATCTACCGATTAAACGCGGAGTCATTGCTGTTAGATCACGGCCACGGGACAGTTCTCCCCCGCGCCCCTCTAATGAGAGACACGCTGGAAAGATACGTTCTGCATTTAGCCTCAACTTGTGTCCGATGCACGCTGAAGCTACCGCCACCGGCGGCGCTGTCCGCTCTCAGATCAGTGAGCTCCGTTTTTGCTTTTTCTGTCATACGGACTGCAACTATAGAGAAAGAGATGAGTGCAGAGCTGCACCAGCTCACTTTGTTGTAGTTTGAAGCGTTAGCAGCCGCGCTAGGAGCAGTTAGCTTTCGTCTCGGGTAAAACTTCTCTGAGGTTTAGCCTGGCGGGGGTCTGATGAAAGTCTTGTGGCCGCCAGGCTTATAAAGCGCTGGGGGAAATCCTGATGTGTAGCACGGACGTGATGTAGCGCGGAAGGGAGGGAGGCAGTCTGCACCTCCCGGGAACAGGAGAAAAAAATCTGATTTTAAAGCCTAGAACCAAGATCGACGATCGCATGGGAATATGGTCGATTTACGATCCCCTCAAATTAACGTGATCGAGGCCGATCGATCGGTGCACCGTCAAGTACGGTGGCCCATGCAATACAATAGGTTGTTGGTCAACTGATCTACAGTCGCCAATGCTGATTGATTATGAATTATTATGAATTTAACAATGATTACTGCCTGATGACATCTCCCCAAATCTGAAAAGCTCACAGGAAGGACACACGCTGAGGACAATATTATCCTGATATAAAAGGTTTATCTAGTTGTCTAGTTGAACATATTCAACATCCTTTTAAAAAATACCGAGATAATACCGAAAACCGTGATAATTTTGGTCACAATAACCGTGAAGGTAAATTTTCATACCGTGACAACCCTAGTCTGCAATAAAACAAAAACAAGCTAAAGATCCAGAAAGAGCGAGGTGAATCAATCCCACCAGCAGCAGTGGTCACTAACCAGGGAGCATTAGTGGAAGAGCTGAGAATTAGCTTCAGATGTACAGATCCAAAATACAATGTCAAGAAAAAAGTCTAGATACTATTTTCAGAAGAAAGTCAAAAGCAGGCAAAATAAAATCATGATTAAGTAAAAAAAAAAAAACAACAACAATGCAATCCTAAAGTCATCTGTATTCATTCCTGCAGCCTTTTATTTAAACAGGTTCTTTCTTTGGGAACTACATACTTAGTAAAGCTGTTCCTTAAATAGGAAGAACAGAATATGGATGGATGGACGGATGGATGGTGGATAACTAGACTTTGCTTATTATTTTCACTAAAATAGCAGATACCATTCTATTTTTCTTTGTAATGACATTCAGCCCTACATAATTATTTAAAAAATGAATTTGTTACACCATATAAATAAGTTCAAAGGAATGATTTTGGTTAAACATTTCTATTATTCATTTTTCACTTACCGGCGATTACGCCGTTGATACACCAACACTGGGACTGGTGTTGTAAACGGTCTTGTTGATGTAGCAGAGCGCGTTCCCATACCTGGGGTGGGCGTGGCCTCGAGCGTATAGCCGACGGGAGGGGGGAGTGTCACTGCCCGATCCGTACCCGGTAGCACGATCAGTTCTGCGCATGCGCGAAGCCTATGTCACTTCCTCTTTTCACCAACTTAGCGACATTCAAGTCTTTTGAATGAGACGGTTAGCTCTGTTTGCCCTTAGCTTTTACAAACAACTTAGCCTTTTTCTCGACTGCTCGGACCATTTAAACAATGGATACCTACGTGTATAAACATTTTAATACATTATGTATGTATATAAATGTATTATATACTTGTTAACACCTTAAAAGATACTCTGAACCGTAAAATACTTCACTGCGAGTACACGCGTTCTGCACATGCGCAGAACCGATCGGGTAGACCTGATCTGTACCGTCCGACTCTGTGCATGCGCAGTAAGGATCGGGCCGTCCTGCTCTATAACTCCCTTTTTATTTTTTATTTTCTTCAACATTGTATGAAATGTTGTTATTATTGTAAACTTTATAATAAATACTTATTACTGTTAACATCTTAACAGATACTCTGACTCGTAATTACCGTAAAAAGCCTCAGCGGATGTAGACTCACTTCGCACATGCGCAGAACCGATTGGGTTTCTGTTACCGATCGGGCAGTGACAGGGAGAGCTCTGAGACTTTGTTTGAAAATAGCTAGCAAAACCTAGCTTGTTTAAAGAATCCCTATGTCACCTTTAAGGCAAACATCAGACCCTTCTATGTATTGTATCTACAAAAATATACGGCTCCTTTCCTAAAAAACTAATACTTTGTTCTGCTCAGTTAAAGTGAAAAAAACATCACAATAGATTAATTTTTTCTGCATGTTTCTATTCAAATTTTTGTGACTATACTTACTTGGTGATTTTTGCCCTGTGTCTTGATAAAATTGGACAACACTGGTTTACATCCTGAATGTGGCTCTCGGAGGACATTATGAAAAAAATTTGGCCCCAGAGTAAAAGAAGGTTCCCCACCCCTGGTCTAATCTAATGAAGTCTCTCAGCCCTCTTCGCCCCGCCCTGCCCCTCCCTCACACCCTGCCCCTCACTCACCTCTGAACAAGGTTATCATATGTTTCCATTTGAGAGCCTGACCATGTCTGGCAGTTTACAAGTTCAGCAACAGCGTATCATACATGCTTATGCTTTTTCAATGAAGTAGCGTAAACCGATAGCTATCACTTAATTTAGTTTAGGAACACAAAATTAAACAGCTATCACTATCGGCTTACGCTACTGCTATTCCGAGAGAGGATGCCAATGTGGCAGAACACCTGTTACCGAAGTTAGAGAGAAGTGAGTGGAAATGAATAAACCACAAACGTGCAAAGGCTGCAGGAAAGTTGTGAAAAAAGGCTCAAACAATGCAGCAAAATATGCTAAATTTATTGACATGTTTGACATCACAAGACTAAGTCCGGCAGCTAACAGAACCAGAGGACGGAGAATCAGCTATTCGGGGGATTTGTCAGAGGGGTGTGAAGAGAAAGACGTGGCCCAGGGACAGATTGAGGAAAAGTAAAAGTAGCTGAAATGTTAATAAAGAGGAATGTTTCATGTTTGGGGGGGGGGGGGGCTCTGTTCCCAAATAACACTATGAGCTAAGTCTAGTTTATACTTCTCCGTCAATACATTTGCGCTCACACGCACACGTATTGACAGAGACGTTTTTGATTTTTACTTCTCCGTCAGTGTTGTGAAGCAATTCTCCACGAGGACAGCAGAGGGCGCATAACTTTTCTGCAGTAATGCCTCGGTCGACCAAAGTTTGTTTACTTCTGCTCAGTAATTTTTGATTGAGTTTGAACAGATTGATCTCGATGAACAAACAATGTTGTTAAAAAGATTTAAACGGGAGTGAGGAGACTACAACAGGAGTCTGTTGAATGTCCATCCGTTCAGTGAGGACGAGGCAGACGACGAGCGAATATGTAGCTCTTGTTTAACCCTTTAGGGACACTGATGGATGATATAAATGTTGTACTTCGTCTGCTAGACGTTTCTCGAGCTGATCCATATCTGCTTCGCCGAGATTTTACTATTCCTACTCTGTTGATACCAGCGTCAAGCCGGAAATGATCACGGGGTGTTGAGCCAACCAATCAGAGGCGTGCGCTCTCCGTCTCGTTCGACAGATGTTTAGAAAAGTGAGCTCGACTCCGTCCGTCCTTGCGTGGATGTCGGAGAGCTCTTGCGTCGATGTATAATGGCGTTGCGTGTTTCCGTAACGACGCAGACGGAGAAGTATAAACTAGGCTTTAGGGATGTAGAGATTCACCGATCTGAACCGGTGGTCCGACATAATCCGACTGCACCAGTAGTTTCAGCGTGCATCGGCTACAGCTGACGTCTAAATGCGCAACGCATCTTTCTCTCTCATCTCTCATCGGTGAAAGCAATGGTTACGATTAGTTCAGGGTGTCCAGCCTTTTTCATTCCACGAGCTACTTTTATACTGAGCAGCTTCACGCGGGTTGCAGGGTGAGCTGCAGGTGCTGCAAACACTGTGTGTGTGTGTGTGTGCATGCGCGTGTGTGTGCGTGCTTGTGTGTGTGCGTGTCCACCACCGAGTGAACGCTCATTCAAGTGACATTTAATGGAGGTTTTGTGGCTCAACCAGGCCCGGATTAATGCACAGGCTAGGTATGGCTGAAGCCTAGGGGCCCCGTGTGTCTGGGGGCCCCCATTGGTCAGCAGGGTTTTTCAAATTTGCATGGCGGCCGCCTCCAGCTGATTTCACTCTGCCAGCAGCTGTGTGAATGTTATGCAGTTGCAGCAAACAGGTAAATACTGTATTGTTTTGGGTTTTTTGTATCCAGTAGTGTTGTCAAAAAACCCAGTTCTTCTGTACCAAGTTGGTACTAAAACAAATGTTTTGGTTCCAGGATTTATGAGGAACCGGTGGTACCGACGTAGCGGGTCCACCTGATTTTTGTGACGCTAGCTGGTCGTTTTTCGTCATTTTCGGTCATTTGACGGATTAAAATCACACACCTGTGTGTGTGTGTGTGTGTGTGTGTGCGCGCGCGCGCGCCATCAGACCGCGCTGTATTGGCGAGTGGCTGCAGTCTGTCAGAAGGACTCCTCCTGCGTAAATGCGCAGCGCTCCGGATTCTGGACGTGGAACGCCACGTCCAGAATCCTGGAGCTCAGCGGTTCAGAGAACGAGAACTTCCAGAGTGTTGAACCAAGTTGGTTTATTTTCAAGATCAGTCTGGATTTATGAACTGAACAGACATATAAATGCTGCAATCAGAGGCGATCGCGTGGATGCGCTCATGCGCTGCGCCAGTCCTCAGACGGGGAGAGTTATTAGAGTTCTCCAGATGAAGACTTTGTGATCAGCTGGTTTATTCTTTAGATCAGTCTGGATTTATGAACTGAACTGGATCTGGTGTGCAGATCAACTGAGCTGAACCTTCAGAACCATGATCTTCTGTTTTGCAGCTTAATTAAACATCAGGTTCTCCAAACTGCAGTGGAGGAGGAAAGGTCAAGGAACGATTCCAATATTTTTTTTTACAAGGAATGAAATAATGCTGCCGAAAATGTCATTATTATAATTTCTAAATTAATAAGTGACAGGTAAAAATTGATTATGACCGGATTTTTTTTTACCATCAGTCAAAATGGTCAGGATGGTACCACCTCTGCTTCTATTTGAGCAGGAAAAACCCTGAAATATATGATTTTATTTAAATGTACATGCAAGAATATTCTTAAACTGTATTGGTCCACAAAATCATAAGCAACACTGATTGAGTAACCAAATAAATAAATAATAATCCTATGTGTGTATATATATGTATATATATACACACACACACACACACAAGCAGGGTCCGAAATTAACACTCGCCACTCGCCAAATGCGACCAAATTGTTCCACTTGGCGAGTAAAATTTGGAGCGTCATCTGCCACTTGGAGAGTACATTTTTGCACCAAATTAGTTCTGTTTATCAGTTCCCTTCGATGGATTTCGCTCCTCTCCTGCCTGCATGAGAGGTATGCGAAACGTGAGAGTCGCACCCGGCATTTCTGGCTATTCATTCACTGTTTATCAAGGCAGCAGCAGTTAGCTTCATGTTAAAACTAGCGGCGAAATGTGGCGGTTTTGAACTGGAGTCAGCCAGTCTTCAAAAAGAAAACTAATCAAACTGGTAGAAAAAACCACCAGAACCAGTGGCAACAAGAAGATTTAATGAAAAGTGGTGAACTGGAGGTGGCGGTGGAGATGTTGTTGATGCTGGCTACAGGGAACAACAGGTGTTGTGCGAAAGTCTGTTCCCCTGAATTTTTCTGTTCCCCTATGTCAAACTGCGAGCTTCACAGCACTTCTAAAAGATTTCTACAACACGTATTCATGTCAAAGTTGATACTTTATTTAGTTCCTAGTAAATAAATGAATAAAAGTTAACTTATTTATTTATTTATGTTTTAATCACTGACAGAATCATCCGCTCCCCTACATAATATTTCAGGGGAACAAATTTCCGCACAACACCGGAATCTTGCGGAAAGGAGCTGCACCGTTTGCCACCAGTACTCTAGAAAGAACTATAACTCATTTGACATTGGAAATAATACGATGAAGCTACAGGGACTTTGACCCAAATGAGTTTGTAATGCTGTGGCACAAAGACTGTCAGCAGCAGGAGGCCAGACTTCATGGACAGAGAAAACAAGGAGTCTGACTAGATTTCAATAAAAGAGTTCATTAAAAATATTTCTAAAAAATAAAAATCTGAAATGACTAAAAAGTAGTTTTTCTTATTAATGATTGTTTAATTAGTCATTCCTTTCTGTTTGGATCTAACATAATATCATATTATAGAATAACGTGCTTTGGGTAGATCTAAATCATTTAGAATTTTGGCCGGTAAAAAATATGTTTGGCCGGTAGATTTTATCATCTACCAGCTGTAGCGTAATATAACCTGATTTTATTGTTATAATACGGACACACTTCTGCAAGGTTATTAGCTTAGTTTTGTTGGTTTTATGCTGAGCGATGCAAAGCTGCCTTCACTAAACTAATGGTTATGCAGGATATCTTAGGTTCTTTTGATTCAAAGGGAAGACCTACGTACGTTATATTTGGAAGTTATAACCCAGAAGCAGACTTAGACTACACTTATTTTATTAAAGAAACAGATTGAACGAACAGACAGATATGAGGTAGATGGTGCATCTTAAGAGATTCTTCTGATGTTATTAAGCTGAGAGTTAATGACGAGAGCCCGTGAGATATTAAATATCTCTAGGGAGTCTGAGCTAGTTATGAGGGGAGCTGAGACTAAGTTGACAGGAGTGTTATTTATCAAGAGCCTCGGTTTACCAGATCGGAGTTGATACCTCGCTGAAACCGCTCCAAGATCGCCTCGGCGTGGTAGGTGGAGGTTCGTCGGTTTGACGAACCTCGGATTATCCCCGGGGCCCGGAGGCCGTTCCAAGGCACGGAAGCGTCTGAATGAGTCGGTCAGCAGCTCCATGATCGGCTGGTGGAAGAGGCTAGCATGTTCTTCCCCATGGCAGGTGAACAGAAGCAGACGGGTGGCGTCGGGCTTCTAGCCGGGGGAAATGTCCTCGACTGTTTGGGGCTAGTACCCAAAACGGGCAGTCGGCATCTGGGCTTCACCGTGTAATGGAGAAAATGGTGAGCTGTTCTCTCGTTGTAGGCTGCACGAGAACTAGGCCGTTCCAGGCAGGAAGTCTGACAGTGGAAACCTTTGGACGCGTGGCCCAATGGGAAGGAGTTACCAAGTCACGTGGTTCTCGTCATTAAGGAAACCCAGGAGCTTAGATGGATTATTAATATGTTTTAACCTTTTAGCAAAAGTAGCAACATGAAATAATACTGATGCAACATCAACATTCATTAATACTGGAAGAAAATGAATTAATCATATTAAGACATTTCTGGACAGTGGATTAAAGGTAGTGTCTTTTTAGAATGAGACATCAAAGAGTCTTTGAGTGTAATTATTAACTAAAGAACGTCTGAGTCTTCCGACACGACCGGGTCCTGGAAGGAATGTTGATTCAGGTTACAACATAATAAAAGAGTCATTTTAATCCAAGTTATTGGGAAAAAGATGAGTTATTGTATTGATGAACCAGAGGTCAGAATTCAGAGATAGTAACGCCTTTGCCGGCGCTACACAGCCAACTTGGCCGGTGAGTCAAAATTTTATTTTCGGACCCTGCACACAAGCAATTGGAACAATCGGTAGCGGTCAAAGTTTCGGGTCACAGACTAGGGGGTCCCTGAACAAGTGTAGCCTAGGGGCCCCAGTGCACCTTAATCCTCCCCTGGGCTCAACGGCTGTTCTTGTAACTCGTTCCCCGGAGGGGCGTGGGAGAGAACTGTCCCGCTATTTAACAGCAACGACTCCGCGTTAAACCAGTTGATCAGTTTATAGTTTATCTGCTATGTCCTTGTTTCGTTGAGGCGCATTGAGCGCACCTAAAACTACGGAAGCCTGGTGGCGCAGCCGCAGCTAAAAAACCTGGTAAGAACAAGTGAGGAGGAGATGAGCAACATCAGAGAATCTGAATGGTTTCTGCTCTGTTAGCCACTAGAATCTGTTAGTCAGTATTAGAGACACTGTGTTGAAGTTATTTACACAATGCACAGAGTTAATGCTAGGAAGTGTTTATTAGAGTAGGTTTAACAAGTGGTTTAGTAACATCACAGACAGAGAGCACTATTAATTAAAGGAGGACCTGAGAAAATGGCTTTGTTAATGGTTCATTTTTATTATTTATTTTTAAGAGGCCTAATCTTTTAAATTGGCTATATCAATTAATTGTTTTAAAAAAATTATTGACAGAGATTTACTTTATTGATCCCTTGGGGAAAATCCTCTGGGAAATTCAGCAACAGCTGAGACTAACAACAAATGTAACATTGTTGCTGATGATTTAATGTTTATTAGGAATAAAACCGTCCTCTTGTCTGAACCATAATGAAGTGCATTTTTAAAGTAGAATTTATTGATTTATCAAAAACAACAGAGTATCAAATAAATATTTCACAGAGAAAGAGAGAAAAAAGTGATTGTGATGATTTTTAAAAACAGATGTGGTCTTGAAAATTCTCTGTGATGTGTTGAACCGTTTCAAATCGCATCGTGAATCGTATCGAACACAAATTGTTAAATCATCGCCAGCAGGGATGAATCGTATCGAACCGTAGCGGCAGAGGCTTCACCGTATCGTCAATGTATCAAATCGCTGACAGCGTATCGAGATACGAATCGAATCGGCCTCAGTGGTGGTGATTCACATCCCTACTATGAGTAGACTTGGTGACCAACTGACTGTTATTTTAGCTTTCCATATGGTTACAGTTTGCAGGTGTTGCAGCTTAGTTATTACTGGTAGTTAGATACTAACACAAGATGCTAACTGGTGCACATGAGAAATGTAAATTTCTTTGATGTCCCCTTTAGGGCTCCGTAACATCATCTGAATAAAAACGGATTAACAAAACAATCATGGTGGGCAGCAATGGTCACAACTACCAGGGTCGGTTTTTGTCCCGATGGATGGATGGAAGGATGGATGAATGGATGGAAGGATGGATGAATGGATGGACGGACGGACGGATGGCAGAAAAAGCACAGACACTCAGAACAACACAAATTTTTACTACAACCACACATTTCTAGTCATAGACTCCAAATGTACTTCAACTATCTTTTTTTTTTCTTTCTTGGAACTGGACATGTACTACAGAGTACTGACATGGGTCCTATGAAGTACTTAAGGTGCCACCAATGAGTACTTCCAGGTACCTTCAAGACAATGAGGTATGGTCAGGTAAGCATTGCCTAATGCAGGCTATTTGGACAAAGTATTTCTAACATAATGTTACTTTCGGACATCTTGACACAATCAAACGACTTTACTTCTGGTCAGGCTGCAGAGTTCTCCTTAATGTTCCACGTAGACAAAGCTCTGCTCTGCTTTCACAGACTGTCTGAAGGTTTAATTTGATCACAAACTGTTGCAGAACAATTCAAATGTATGCAGAGGAGCAGAGCATTACATTGCCTTTAAACGCTAACTCAGACTCACACTTTACATACGTAGCGTTCAGTCTGACCATAGCTCTCTATCTGCTGTATTACTAAACAGAGCAAAGGGAACAATCATCTCTGGATCTCATCTTCATTTATCAGTCATTTACAGTAATGCCTGTGACATCACTCTAAGTGGGTGGAGTCTCTGGAAACAGAAAAATGTCCTCTGACAGAATTGATATTCATGCATAGTCAGATTGGTAAAAAACGAAGGGCAAATGTCCAGTATTTAAAACTCTTGCTCCATAAATTCATCCTGATGAGTTAGAATACTATATTAGCTGGTTATAAACTTAGCATGAGATTGTTTGTTTAATTTATGCTTTTGTCTCAACTGAGCAACAATGAACGTGCTCCTTTACAGAAGTTGCTGCTGTATCCCTCTGCCTGATCATCATCAGCTTGACAGTTGTTGGTAGTTCTCCTAAACCAGACAGTAAACACCAGTTATTATAGCATGGATGACTGGCATTCAGCTAAAGCAGAGCCTGACAGCTTGATTTATCTGTACTTTTATTGTGTTTTACGGGATGATTTTATTTTTTTCTACCTTTTAGGATTGTTATTATTATTGCTCATTTTGGTTTATTGGCTCTGCAGCACTTTGGTGCAGCGCTTGTTGTTTTTAAAGTGCTTTATAAATAAATTGACATTGACTTGCCTTTTTCTGGAGCTATAAGAGGATATCTACATGAAGCAGAATTTATGGTCAATCAGATGGAGCGATGCAGCAGCAGTGGTGACATGTAGAGTAGCATAGTAATTGAGCTGAAACAAACAGCCTGAACTAAACATGGTGCTACATGGTTAAAGGTTCACTGATGAATCTTAAAACAAGCTAGGTATCGCTAGCTGTTTTACACAAACACGTCTCAGAGCTCTCACCCCTCCCTTCTGGTATAATCCTTATGCCGTGCCTCCTACGGATATGGGAACACACATTGCCACAGTAACAATGTGACCCCTTCTTCCGGCTTCTGTTGAGAGCGGTCGCACTGTTCCTTCTCTCCCTTGTGTGTTCCTCCTGCAGCTGTTTTGTCTTCTGAGCATTTTCCTCATTCCTTCTGGTTAAATATTTTTATTTTTCTTGATATGGCTTTGGTTTGCTGGCTTCCCAACAAAATGGATACAATTTTTTACACTCTCAAAACGGAGGAGGGGACTCCGCGGCTGACTGAGACAAGAGCTGTGGGGTTCGTAATGGATCAGATTGCGGGTCCTGCAAGTCTGTCTCTGGAGGTCTACAATTTTGGATTAATGATGATCGGGTGCACGCTCATTGGAATCTGCATGGACCTGGTTTATCGGAAAACAACGGAGCTAACAGGTGCAATTGACAGGATTCCTGTGCTTCAAAGGGGGCTGATGCGTGCTTTGAACACTGAAACACTCGCGAGGACTGAGTTGTCTCGTAGGACTGTCTGCGAACGAACTCTGGCGCGGAGTGAATTACGATCGATGTGTCGAACTACACGGATCAGATGGGACTGGCCAGGTTTTCAAATTTGGACGGGATGAAGCCAGTGAGACAGACATTTAAGGCGGCTGTAACAAACAGGACTGCCTGCTCCAAACACATTCTGTTATCTTATCTGGTGACCCTGAAAACATTCTCCTACTCAACAGAGTGAATGAAGCGACTGCTCAGCCCCCCCCCCTTCTCTACGCTCTCTCACCCTAACTCGCCTCCCCCCCCTCTACTGGGAGTGAAGGTCGGTCAGCTGTGCCGTGTCCTTGCTGCTGG
>SSNR01000047.1:2599308-2616206 GCA_006937965.1 Callopanchax toddi | reverse complement strand
CCCCCCCACCCTCCTTGATGTGTTTATCGGTTGTTGTGACTGTGTGTAAAATGCTACTCCCTCCCTCCATTTTGTTTACATTTTCTTCTGCTCCCATCTTTATTTTTTTTGCCCAAATATTGTATTGAAGTTGTCCCAATATTTCTGCCCAAGACTTTAGTTCCTTACACAAGCCAATGTCCCACTTTATCTCATAATTTACAATGCAGGTCCCCTGATGGTACCCCAAATCTTGAAGTTTGCCCCAATATTTCTCTTTGCCCAAGCCCAAGTAAATGTCCCACTTTAACTCATAATTTACAATGTAGGTCCCCTGATGGTACCCCAAATCTTGCCCAAGCCTGAGTAAATGTCCCACTTTAACTCATAATTTACAATGTAGGTCCCCTGAAGGTACCCCAAATCTTGCCCAAGCCTGAGTAAATGTCCCACTTTAAGTCAAAATTTACAATGTAGGTCCCCTGATGGTACCCCAAATCTTGCCCAAATATTGTATCTGGCTCCCATCTTTATTTTTGGTCCAAATATTGTATCTGAAGTTGCCCCAATATTTCTGCCCAAGACTTTAGTTCCTTACACAAGTCAATGTCCCACTATATCTCATAATTTACAATGTAGATCCCCTGAAGGTACCCCAAATCTTGCCCAAATATTGTATCTGGTACCCCCAAATCTCTGTTTTGTTTTTATTTTCAATGTATCTCATCATTTACAATGTACGTAGCTCCCCTGATGGTACCCCAAATCTTGCCCAAATATTGTATCTGGTACCCCAAATCTCTGCTTTGGTTTGTTTTTTATTTTCAATGTATCTCATCATTTACATTGTACGTAGATCCCCTGAAGGTACCCCAAATCTTGCCCAAATTTTGTATCTGGTACCCCCAAATCTCTGTTTTGTTTTTTATTTTCAATGTTTTCTCTGTTTTGTTTTTTTTTTGTTTATATTGTCAAGCGCTTTGTGATGTATATCTGTGAAAGGCGCTATATAAATAAACTTTACTTACTTACTTACTTACAATGGAGAGCCAAACATGAGCCACTGAGTTCCCCCTGGTTTTTCCTCTTTCTACGTCCAAACGCTTTTTTCTTTTCTGCTAGCTGAAAGGGTGTTTTTTTTTTTGGGGGGGGGGGGGGACTTTGGTATTTTTTCCTAAAATTGAAGCGTTAACAGCCAGCTGTTTCTGTCCTTCTCTCACTTTCGGGTTGTTCTGCTGTAAAATGCACCAGGATGCATTAATGGAGGATCCAAGCAGTGCAGAAGTGAGGAGCTTCAGAGAGACAGACAGCTGGATTGTCCAATAGTTGCTTTCGGTCCGAAACGTATGATTGGCTGAGGTTCTTAGAGAACTCCGAGGGAACCACCTTATTGATTTCTTTCCATTTTTTTTTTTATCGCCACAATGTATTTATAGCTATACTATGTTACAACGTTGTTAAAAGACTTTTTTTTTTTTTAAGTTTTAAGCTACATTGTTTACCAAACTCCTCATGGTACCTTTAAGGTGTGTACAGCAGTGGCAGCTGGTGAAATTTTTTTTGGGGTGGGACGCATTTTTGCAAGTCAGTTTTCAGATGCACAAAAAAAAAAATCACATATCACCACTAGAGCAAGGACTAGGGATGAGCCGGATATCCGTTTCAGACGAGTATCGGTACGGATAATGCATATTTTCCGAATACGAGCATCATCCGAGTGAAACACATTATTATCTGTGCTCGGGCTGAAGGAAAATCCTGATTGGGTAACTGTCTGACTGTCCTCTGTTCGCGCTCTCTGCCCGGCAATCACACAGAGCGCCTAAGGAGCCTAAGGAGCACCTGGACCAGGGCCAGGTGTAGTGTGCGCCGCGCGTATCTGAGCAGACGCGCGGTGCCCATGAGAAGATACTGCAGCCCGCGACAAGCTCGGGACCTGCAGGGCCTCCTGAAATGGACCGAACTAGTGTGTGGTTCGGAGTTGGTTCGGCTTGGAGGAGGAGGAGGCGGGGGGACAGGCGATCGCTGCGGCTCTGCGTCAACCAGACTGGCTCTGGTGAACCCGAGCGTTTCCTGGTGGACTAGCGTTGGTCCAGACTTTTTAAAACTCATACTTTGATCTGACCGGTCCATAAAACCAGATCAGCGGGCCCAGTGTCCGTGGCATCACACAGGATCTTTCATCCTGCGTGATGAGCATTTTGAAAAAAAAAAAAAGGTCGGTGTAAAAACCTGTCAGCTTAACTCGATTTTTTTTTCTCCAGTCACTCCTCCTCACTTTGGCTGAGGGACGAAGGTCCCGTCATCTGATCACGCGTCCATCCTGTAAACTCTGCGGGGCTCGCGCCTCTCATTATAATAAAGTGAACGGGAGCGTCACAGCTGTGTTTCCCAGCATAAACTGACAGCTTAAAATGCAACAAATCAAACATCAACACTAAAAACACATGTATCTGTCAGTGACTTTATCAGAGGGTTACAGTTGTTTTCAGAGGCTCATATTAAATACTATTTACCCCAAAAGTAGTTTTACTAAAACATGATGACAGAGTCCTGCATGCTGTAAAATAAACAGTAGAGAAATAAAGTCATTTTGAGGCAGATTTAATCCATTACAGATAAACTGGATGCTACAATCACTTTTTGACAGGTGAAAAAATCAGTTTGAAGTTGATGTAAAAATACAGTTGATGCTTTAATCAGGTCACCTGTAAACTAAATCTAATCCTTTATTGTCAGGTGGACAGATGAGAGTTTACAGTAAAACTATTAAAACAGGGTGAGCCTTAGTAAACAGCTGCAGTCCTGACAGATACATTTGCTTTAGTGTTAAAAATGTTTGATTGGACCAAATTCAACCTGCTAATTTTATCAAACATCAATGAGCTCAGATTTCAAATGGTCTGGTGAGTGTTGGGTGGGTTTGTGCAAATCGCCCTGTGGTGATTTTTTCCAATGATAAAGTGTACCTTGGCTCCAAAAAGGTTGAAAAACCCAGCCTTTAATATTGTGATCAAAAACATTGAATCTCAATTCTGAGGCTGCTCTGTAAATAGTTTTCAAATAAACAATACATATAGCTAATTCTGATCAATCCATAACTATTTCAGACTTAAAATAATGTACCCATGTAAGCCATGACCACTTCAGGGTAAACCACATCCACTTCCGGGGCAAGCCCCGCCCGCTTCCGGTTTAGGCACCGCCCACTCCGAGTACAGATACGGATACAGATAATTTAGATGGTTGAACAGATACAGATACAGATAATGCTGTACTCGCTCATCCCTAGCAAGGACTGAAGCAAAATATTTTCATCTGACTGAACATTTTGCTGGTAAAAATCCCTACCACCAGTTCTCTAACAATGTGGTGCTGTTAGGTCTAATTCTACACATCAAACAATAAAGAAATCATAAAGTCTTCATAAGGAGGCCTTAGAATAATATCAATATAATCAGATACAAATAAAAACAAAAACAACCACAATGTGGTCACAACAGAAGTTGTAAGAGTTTCAAGGAAAAAAAACAACCTGACTTACACAAGGTCAGAAACACAACTTAAGATTCACAATCAGCTTTATACTGACACCACAAAACACATAAATCCATCCCTAACTCACAGTCAGATCATTAATGTTACAATTCAGACAACAAACAATAACCAGGCAAGTCATGACAATCAGCTCAACTAATGAAGTGAATTAACAACAAAACAAAGTCAAATCCACTGATAAGTCCCATCAAAATAAGTTAAATTATGATTTTAGACCACTCATACAAAACTCCCACAGGCCGCCAAGCGTTTTAAGGAAAAGTAACAAAAAACTCCTCAAAACAGGCTAAACTACATGAACCAAAGTATTCAAGCAACAGTAAAAGTGTTCCTCTAACATTCGGCCACAACGATAACAAAGACATGTCGCTATTTAAGGTATAAATTCACTCATCAGAACTTAGCACAGTTAGCCCCCACCCTTTGCTGATAGGGATTTTTGAATAGGGAAAATCCGCGACAGACACTTTGTTAATAAAACAAAAGAAAAAACAAACTGTCACTCACCATGGAGTTGATTAAATCAGGACCCATGGAATCAATCGGCTTTTTGTCACAAGCTGAAAAGAAGGATTCTTTGAATAATATCCATTTTGTTTCCCCCATGATAACTCCATGAGAAAGAACTTACGGGTCAACTTCCTGATCTGAGCTGAAACTCTGGTAGCTTCAGTCACTAAATTCAGCGCCCAACAGCTCTCCAATACTTTGCATTGAAGGGGGTTCCAGTGCGCATGCTCCAGTTATAGCGTACAAAGCGTAGGTCTATTAGTAAAGATTTTTGTGCCCAAGACATGCACAGAAGACCCCAAAGAAACTTCACTTTACTTCACTTTATTATAGAAGTCCCCATAGGGAAATTTGTCTTTGACAGGTGAACATGAAAAACACACAATCAGACACATTAGTAAAAGCAGTTAAAAAAACAAGTAAAAAGCAAAAATTGATATAAAATCAATATAAGACCATCAGTATAAAATCAATGTAAAATCAAAATATGACCATCTAAAGACTAAAAGACCTGAAACAATCGTACCTAATCACGTTTTAAGATCAGCTGAATAACGGCCTGAGTTACAAAGGAGTGTTTCCATCTGTTGGTCCGTGCTTTGGGCTGACGGTACCTTTTTCCTGATGGGAGGAGCTCTAACTCCCCTGCAGTGGATGATGGGGGAAGTGGAGAATGTCTTTAGCTTTCTGTGAGACTCTCTTCAAAAATTTCTGTGTCAGATCAGGTAATGTGACACCCATAATTTTACCGGGCACCTTTACTATTAGTTTCATCCTGTTTTTTCTCCTTCAGATAGGTTCCCAAATCAAGTGATGAAAGCAAATGTCAGGACATATTCAATCAACAAACAGGAAGTACATCACACGACCTTGTGGTCCAGTAAAAAATAGTGAGAGAACATTTTTAAACTACACCTAAATGCAGATTATACACAGCACTTATAGTATGTATAGTGGATAGATCATTTAGTTTAATTTTCATGGTTCTTTTAAAACTTTTTAGTGATTCTAATCTTCTTCTTCTTCCTCATCCTCCTGTGAGACTGGTGGGGCTGCGCCCTAGCGCTCCCTACTGACGGGCTGCCACTGGTGAACAGTCAATCAGGAAGGGGAGAATTCTAATGTATCTGTACGAAGCTTTGAGCAAGAAATGTTGCTGTTAATTTGTAACCAGTCTAACTAGACATGAGTGCTGCACCGGTCAGAGGATATCTTCCTGTTTCTAGACTCCGCCCCCTTTGAGTGATGTCACCAGTGGGTATGGTCTTTACTGTAGATAAATAACAGATAGAAAGCAACTTTAAAATGACCCAAACATCCCTTTAAGGTAGGCTTGGGCGGTATCCAAATTTTAATACCGTCAAACTGTCTCCACATTTTACCGGGGTATACGGTATTACCGTGACCAGGATTCATTTGCGGTCATGGCTCCCACCGTGAGCACTAACAGCTGATGTTCGGTTCGGACGGCTACCGCTGTTAGCGCACGAACACACCCGCGAGCTCACCTCGCCGCAACAAGGAAATGCTGAGTAAAACGGGGGGGGGGATCCCACTGTTGACTGAAGCCCTAAGCGTGCACAAATCTGTGTATTCTCTCTGTTCTTTCATTTCTGAGATGAAATCGGTTAGCTGCCTTGTCAAAATAAAACCGGAAATACAGCTAAATGGAAAAACCCTGCTGTTGACTGAAGCCCTAAGTGCGCAGAACACATCAGCGGCTAGAAGAGCTTGCACAACAACAAGGAAATGCTAATTAAAAGATTTGCTCGGACAACGAGCGGCGCGAGCGCCCCAGACCGGCCCAAAGTTACCGTCAGCTCACCGGCACTCCAGCGCTGACCGTGCATTTTTTTCATGACGGTATTGAAACAGATACCGTTACTATTTTTTAATACCAGGTGTATACGGTATAACCATAATACCGCCCAAGCCTACTTTAAGGAAGGGCATCTTATCAGTTCCCAACCCTAGCCTAGCTCAGGTTGTTGTAATCATCTTAATTAACTGTAAATTAACTAGTGATGTCACTGTCTGCATGGCTGCTGACTGCGCTTACTGATTACAACTCTCTGGCGATTATAACTGATACCATGAGGATAATATGTGGAGAGCTTCAGTTAGGAGGGAAGGGTGTTTGTTAATCCTTCTGAGTAGATCAGAACCAGAACCATAGCAGGTACTTTCAGGATGTTCTAAATGTTCTCCTAGAGCCTCCAGTTGATCCCGATGCTGCTGCCAGATATCTGATGAGAGTCAGGAGGAGGGATCAGGTTTCTACAGTTTTAGCATCACTTCACTGGCTCCCTGTCAGATCCAGAGCTGAATTTAAAGTTTAGCTTCTGACTTCTGAAGCTCTCAAAGCTAGGGTGACCATATTTTTTAAACTAAAAACTGGGACACTTAAATTTGACCAAAAATGGAAGGTTGACATATCCTTTGAAATAACTGTTGATGACTTATAACAGCTTTTATTGTGAAATGTGCAAAAGTAGTAATAGTTGAACATATATATATTCAAAATAAGGATGTTCTTTTGTAATAAATTTGTGCAACATTTTTATTGAGACAATACTGAATTTTTAAAACACTTTTCTTTGGGCAATATTAAAAGCAGCCCTTTCTTAAACAGTAAAAAAAAGTATTTCACTGACCTGAACTTGTTTAGAAACAAAACTATTGCACAAAAATGAGAGCATTAGTGTTTCTCTCCTGACAGTGAACCTTTAAGAGTATTTCATGTTTGAATCTTTTGAAGCAGATGGTGGTTGTCAACAATCCTGGCATTAAAACTCTGCATTCACACCGCGAGCAACAGAGGAATTCACACTGACATTAAGCACAAAATGCAGCATATTTGTGTCTCTGCACTTTTCTGAGAAAGCTGTGTCATTCCAGGAGCTCTTTCGTTAATTGTGACTTTCTTTTAGGCATACTGAACGAGTCAATCAAATCTATGGATGCTGCATCATCACAACACAGGATTTTGGAGACATCTCATGAACCAATAACCACTAGGTACACAGACTCATGAAGTAATGTCGTGCTTTTCATTGATTTATTACTATCACTATGATAACTTGACACACAAACCCAAAGATAATTAGTTCTGTGTGCTGTAAGCCATTATTTTAGTTAAGAATTGGGACATTCAGGACAAAGAATGGGTAAAAACGGGACAACATAATGGGCGTGTAAACAGCCTTGGCACACATGGCTCAAAATCGGGACTGTCCTGAGTAAAACGGGACGTCTGGTCACCCTACTCAAAGATCAGGTTCCAGCTTCTTTTAGAGATCTTCCTGTTCCAGATGTCTCCACCAGAGCACTTGGCTCTCAGACTGCAGGTTCACATGTACGTAGTTCCAAGAGTTTCTAAAACTAAAATGTGAGGCAGAGCTTCCAGTTCTCTAAAGAATAAACCCGTTCTAATTTTAGGACTCAGCTTCGGACATTACTCCTATAAATCCCATAGTTACAGCTAGCTTAGGTTAACCTGACTCTTTAGTTAGTTACCTTTGGTTAACCTGGCAAATCTCTTTAGTTATTTATCTTTGGTTAACCTGACTCATCTCTTTAGAGTTATCTTGGGTTATCCTGACTCATCTCTTTAATTAGTTATCTTTGGTTAACCTGACTCATCTCTTTAATTAATTATCTTTGGTTAACCTGACTCATCCCTTTAGTTAGAGTTATCTTGGGTTATCATAAATCATCTCTTTAGTTAGTTATGTTTGGTTAACCTGACTCATCTCTTTAGTTAGTTACCTTTGGTTAACCTGACTCATCTCTTTTGTTAGTTATCTTTGGTTAACCTGACTCATCTCTTTAGTTAGTTATCTTTGGTTATCCTGACTAATCTGTTTAGTTAGTTATGTTTGGTTAACCTGACTCATCTCTTTAGATAGTTATGTTTGGTTAACCTGACTCATCTCTTTAGTGAGTTATCTTGGGTTAACCTGACTCATCTCTTTAGTTAGTTATCTTTGGTTATCCTGACTCATCTCTTTAGTTAGTTATCTTGGGTTAACCTGACTCATCTCTTTAGTTAGTTATCTTTGGTTATCCTGACTAATCTGTTTAGTTAGTTATGTTTGGTTAACCTGACTCATCTCTTTAGATAGTTATGTTTGGTTAACCTGACTCATCTCTTTAGTGAGTTATCTTGGGTTAACCTGACTCATCTCTTTAGTTAGTTATCTTTGGTTATCCTGACTCATCTCTTTAGTTAGTTATCTTTGGTTAACCTGACTCATCGCTTTAGTTAGTTATCTTGGGTGATCCTGACTCATCGCTTTAGTTAGTTATCTTGGGTTATCCTGACTCATCTCTTTAGTTAGTTATCTTTGGTTAACCTGACTCATCTCTTTAGTTAGTTATCTTGGGTTATCCTGACTCATCTCTTTAGTTAGTTATCTTTGGTTATCCTGACTAATCTCTTTAGTTAGTTATGTTAGGTTAACTTGACTCATCTCTTTAGTTAGTTATCTTTGGTTAACCTGACTCATCTCTTTAGTTAATTATCTTTGGTTAACCTGACTCAACTCTTTAGTTATCTTTGGTTAACCTGACTCATCTCTTTAGTTAGAGTTATCTTGGGTTATGCTGACTCATCTCTTTAGTTAGAGTTATCTTGGGTTATGCTGACTCATCTTTTTAGTTAGAGTTATCTTGGGTTATCATGACTCATCTCTTTAGTTAGTTATCTTTGGTTATCCTGACTCATCTGTTTAGTTAGTTATGTTTGGTTAACCTGACTCATCTCTTTAGTTAGTTATCCTGGGTTAACCTGACTCATCTCTTAGTTAGTTATCTTGGGTTAACCTGACTCATCTCTTTAGTTAGTTATCTTTGGTCATCCTTACTTATCTCTTTAGTTAGTTATCTTGGGTTAACCTGACTCATCTCTTAGTTAGTTATCTTGGGTTAACCTGACTCATCTCTTTAGTTAGTTATCTTGGGTTAACCTGACTCATCTCTTAGTTAGTTATCTTTGGTTATCCTGATTCATCTATTTAGTTAGTTATCTTGGGTTAACCTGACTCATCTCTTTAGTTAGTTATCTTAGGTTAACCTGACTCATCTCTTAGTTAGTTATCTTGGGTTATCCTGACTCATCTCTTTAGTTAGTTATCTTGGGTTAACCTGATTCATCTCTTTAGTTAGTTATTTTGGGTCATCCTTACTTATCTCTTTAGTTAGTTATATTTGGTTAACCTGACTCATCTCTTTAGTTAGTTATCTTGGGTTAACCTGACTCATCTCTTTAGTTAGTTACCTTTGGTTTTGCTTACTCATCTCTTTGGTTAGAGTTATCTTGGGTTATCCTGACTCATCTCTTTAATTAATTATCTTTGGTTAACCTGACTCATCTCTTTAGTTATGTTTGGTTAACCTGAATCATCTCTTTAGTTAGGTATGTTTGGTTAACCTGACTCATCTCTTTAGTTAGTTATCTTTGGTTAACCTGACTCATCTCTTTAGTTAGTTTTCTTGGGTTATCCTGACTCATCTCTTTAGTTAGTTATCTTGGGTTATCCTGACTCATCTCTTTAGTTAGTTATCTTGGGTTATCCTGACTCATTGCTTTAGTTAGTTATCTTTGGTTAACCTGACTCATCTCTTTAGTTAGTTATCTTGGGTTAACCTGACTCATCGCTTTAGTTAGTTATCTTGGGTTATCCTGACTCATCGCTTCAGTTAATTATCTTGGGTTTTCCTGACTCATCGCGTTAGTTAATTATCTTGGGTTTTCCTGACTCATCGCATTAGTTAATTATCTTGGGTTTTCCTGACTCATTGCTTTAGTTAGTTATCTTTGGTTAACCTGACTCATCTCTTTAGTTAGTTATCTTGGGTTATCCTTACTCATTGCTTTAGTTAGTTATCTTGGGTTATTCTGACTCATTGCTTTAGTTAGTTATCTTTGGTTAACCTGACTCATCTTTTTAGTTAGTTATCTTGGGTTATCCTGACTCATCGCTTTAGTTAATTATCTTTGGTTAACATGACTCATCGCTTTACTTAGTTATCTTTGGTTAACCTGACTCATCTCTTTAGTTAGTTATCTTTAGTTAACCTGACTCATTGCTTTCATTAGTTATCTTTGGTTAACCTGACTCATCTCTTTAGTTAGTTATCTTGGGTAAAGCTGACTCATCTCTTTAGTTAGTTTTCTTGGGTTATCATGACTCATCTCTTTAGTTAGTTACGTTGGGTTATGCTGACTCATCTCTTTAGTTAGTTTTCTTGGGTTATCCTGACTCATCTCTTTAGTTAGTTATCTTTGGTTAACCTGACTCATCTCTTTAGTTAGTTACGTTGGGTTATGCTGACTCATCTCTTTAGTTAGTTATCTTGGGTTATCCTGACTCATCTCTTTAGTTAGGTATCTTCGGTCATCCTGATTCATCTTTTTACTTAGAGTTATCACGCTCCTGATGCAGTACATACAGTACCATAGTAATTAGGATGTTGTTTTGTTAAAAACACCTAAACAAACTGTAAATTGGGAGGTTTACAGTTTTTCTAACACATCAGTAGGAAATCTTTTGTAAGAGTTGTTTTCAATACCTGAAAATTAGCCGCTAGTTTGTCACTGATCTGCTGCAGTGTCTCTTCCAACCTGACTAGCCATGAGACTCCTGACAGAGGACTACTTCCTGTTTCGAAGGTCTCCACTGACTTTGAGTGATGTCAGTCATGGGTCTGGTCCTTTACTGTAGATAAATCACTGTTTTAGATGTCTGCTGGGATCTTTTTGATTTCCTGAAGAACTTTCCAAAGCTTTCTCTAAAGTGGCGCTATGACGCAACACATGCAGATTTATCAGTCCCACAGAGAAGGTGACCAGTTTCTGCACAGCAAGCCCGTTGCTCTGATTTAACATTGTGTCCTTTTGTGCACCATGTGAAAGTAGAACCAAAAGATCTGCTACATCTCTCAGGTACATACCCCGTCAGTACTTACTTATACTTTAAGTATTTTAAACTAGTGTTTTTAGGTGGTTTAACAATATATATTGGTATTTTCGTGTTAACTAATTCAAACCAAATTATTTTTCTATCTTACACTAATTCTGGTTTTAGATTCTATATCACTATCACTCTCCTCTGTTTCACGGGGTTTATTGGTTTTCTAGTTTGTCATTTTTTCCATTTATGTCACAGATTCCACGAGACAGACCATAATAACCTGGCAACTGTTTATCATGTAAAGGTAGAAGCCTGATGACAGCATTTTCACGTCTTTGCCTAAATCAAATTCAAGCACTTTCCAGCTCAGCTTCCAAGATTTTCCAGCACCTGACAAGAACAAGTGGTGCAGTGAAGTCACTTTAGATGTGAATGGAAGTCATAACATCTGATCACTAAAGGCTTCAAATTCAAGCATGTTCAAGGATTCCAGACACCCTTAGAGACCAGTGATTCTGCTTCTGACTTATTTCCAGCTCTTTCTGAACCTTGGAACAGCACACGAGGTTTCAAGCATTTTCAAGGATTCCAAGCACCTGTAAGATTCCTGTTGAGAAAATTAGGACTGTAGTCTCTCTCTGTTTTAAGGACTTTACTAAAAGAATTGAGCTCTTTCAAAAGCTTGAAAATAGCCACAATACAATGTATGAATTTTCAAGGATTTCAAGCACCAGTAAGAGTCCTGAGTAGAAAGAACGACCCCTCACTAAAACACATCTCAGAAAACCTCTAACTACCACTTCAAATTTACAGCCTTTTCCAGGTTTTCCAGTGAAAACCAGCAGCAGGACCAGAGGAGACCTGAACCAGTGATGAGTGGATCTGGATGGGGAAAACCCGCAGTGGCTGAATGGGACCACCTTCACCTGCTCCAGCTGCTTAAACCCAGACCTCTACAGGCTGAGAGACCAGCAGAGTCCCTGACTGATGGATGCGCGTTCAGCGGGTCCGGGACCGCGGTCCGGACACTCACCCGTGCGTATTTGGAGGAGTAGGGGTCCTCGAACAGCGCCCACATCCTGGGCTGCCACACTTCCCACCACGTCGCCCTGCGGCCGTCCTCCTGCATGCAGAGCCGCTTCAGGTCCCCGTCCGCTCCGCCGGTGAGCGCCGGGTCATTTTCGGGCTCGTCCGGTTCGGGCGTCTCGAAGCTGTCCAGCGCTTCCTCCGCGTCGCGGTGCTGCCGGTAGTTCATCCAGCAGCATGCCTCCACGTCCGTCTCATCGATGCCCCAGAAGGCGAGCTCCTCCTCGAACAGCGGACCGCACACGTCGTTGGGACAGTGGAGCTTCCCGGTGCGGTAGTAGTTGAGGATGAAGGCGAAGGTGGCCGGGTGCCGGTCGAAGAAGAACTCGTCGGACTTCGGGTCGTAGTCGAAGTTGCTGTAGGCGTCCGGTTCGGTCAGCCAGGACAGGCGCGTCCCCGGTAACGTCTTCAGGGTGCTCCTGTAGGTCTCGTGCCGGATCCCGCCGCAGTTGATGACGATCTTCTCGCTGTCTGACGCCGAGCAAGTCATGGCTGCGCTGCTAAGGCATGCTTCGGTCGGTGCTGCTCCCCATCCACCCGGTACCGGCTCTGGAGTCACCGGGCCGAAGGAACCGAGCAGAGGAGATGGGGAGGAGGAGTCTGCTGCTGTGTGTGTGTGTGTGTGTGTGTGTGTGTGTGTGTGTGTGTGTGTGTGTGTGTGTGTGTGTGTGTGTGTGTGTGTGTGAGAGAGAGAGGGAGGGAGGGGAGGGAGGGAGACAGAGGGAGATGCTGGTATGCGTAATTTGTGAATCAGTTGATCCACGTCTTATAATCCAGTCCAGTTTATTGATAAAGAACATGTTTTTGTTAAACCCAAAGAGCTGATATGTAAGGACACAAAACAAGACATAGAAGACGAAACAGATCAAACAGCTCTGCAGAGGTAAAGACATCTAAAAACCTAATACTTTAAAGGAGTAAAATACCTTGTGCAAAAGGCCTTTAGAAAATATTAGATTAAATATTTATATCATTTGATAATTCAATTCAGTTCAATTCTATTCAGTTTGTTTCTAAAGCTCCAGTTTACAACACCCATCATTTCAAAGCAACAAATCATTTCAGATCCAGATTCTGGAAAACAGCCTCCTTGCCTCCCATTCCTCTGATTAACTGGTCCGGGGGGGGGGGGGGGGGGGGGGGGGGGGACACCATCCCAGTTAGGGAATCCCAGACCGTCCTCTCCACGGCCAGCTCCACCAGTTCCTCTGGTTTGGACCCAATACCTTCCCAGACCAGTCTGCAGGTATACTGTCTCTGACGTGTCCTGGGTTGACCCGGGGGACATGATGCACTTCCCCAGGGAGTTGTCCAGGAGGCATTCTGACAAGATGCCTGAACCACCTCCACTGGCTCCTCTCGACATGGAGGTTCTAATCTGAGTTCCTGAGTCCGAGCTCCTCACCCTATCCCTAAGGCTGAGCCCGGCCACGCTGCAGAGAAAGTCATTTTGATCGTTTGTATCCGTGATCTTGTTCTTTCAGTCATTACCAGAGGTGAGGATTGGGGTGTAGCTCAACCTGTAAATGGAGAGCCTTGCTTCCTGGCTCAGCTCCTTCTTCAGTCCATCACTGCAGACGCTGCCCTGATCTGCCTGTTGATCTCAGTCACTTTCCCTCACTTGTGAACAAGACCCCATGCGAGATGCTTAAACTCCTCCACTTGAGGTTTTACCTCTCCCCTGACCTAGAGTCAGCCACCCTTCTCCAGTCGAGAACCATGGTCTCACATTTGTAGGTGCTGATCCTCATCCCAGTTGCTTTACACTCAGTTGTGAATCTACCCAAGAACAGCTCAAGGTCAGAGCTTGATGAAGCTCGGAGGACCAGATCATCCTCTAAAAGAGATCCTTCTGCCATCAAACTCAACACCCTCCACACATCGGCTGTGTCTAGAAATTCTGTCCATAAGGGTTCTGAACACAACTGGTGACAAGGGGCAGCCCTGGTGGAGTCTAGGGAACAGGGCTGACCTCCTGCTGGCCATGCAGACTAAACTCAGACTTCTCTGGTACAGGGACTGAATGGCCCTGAACTACGCTGGACTGGCCATCGGGCATACTTAGCATTTCCCTTTCATTTGCACTTCCTGCTGAGGGGAACTGCTAAGGAGCGCTCACACTGCCAGAAATGCTCAGTGAAGCACACGCGCCGCAGTGCTTTAACCACACCCCTGTAAATAATCATGGGTAGCTGTCATGGCCAAAAAATGACAGGTGCCTTTTTGGGTCCCAGTCTAGCTGTGCACTCAACCAAAGGCCATCCACTTTTCTATTAATCTTGTCCCCACTGTGTTCAATGTATTGCTACTACAAGTCATAGCTAACTCTCTCCAATGTGACTGCAGTCTGCATCCCTTCTTTTTAGAATAAGGTCACACAAGGTGGCAGCTTGTTGCAGTTGCTCTGTTACGTTACATTCTGCTTCTTGTTTTGGGAAATTTTCAGGTTTTTTTCTGGATTAAAGCAGCTATCTGGATTATTTTTCTATGTATCAAAGTTTTCTAAATGTTCTAAATGATATTTCAGGTCTAAACTATGATCTATGGTTAGAGTTCCACAACATCTGTTATTCTGATGAAGACCCTCCTTCCTCCTATAGACCCCTTTGCATTATTTCTGGCCGCCAAACTTTTTCAGCCAATTAAAATGAAAATTTCTGCATTGTCGGTTTTCTGTCAACGTGCATGCGCTTCGAGCAAACCTGTAGCGGTAGGGGGCGCTCTCGTACAGGATGCTCTGTGTGTTTCTCTGTTTACCTCTCAGCCGTTCATGGAGGAGACAGAGCTAATTTCTACAAAAAATTTTATGACAGATTTATTTTTATTTTTAAACATTTCACCTCACAGAATGGCAAGGCTTGCCAAGGATACACGTTTGTTTTGGTCAAGAATTAATTCAGGGCTGAGTCATTTCTGTGTTCAGCTACAGAGTACCGCAGCAGCTCACTGCTACAAAGCTACGTATCAGAAGCAGCAGGGACAGAGAGGGCTCATCAGAGCCTGGTACAGTGTTGGAATATGATTTGTGAACTGTGAGTGATTAAACCTACAGTTTGAGCTGCATAGTTTATGCCCAGCAATGTAATGCACCATGTGCACGCGCGTGTCGATGTGTTTTGGGGAGGAGCCGTTGGATGTTAGATTCAAAAACTGCTCTCTTGATGAAATAATCCACAATGCGGCTTTAAGGCTTTGCTGTTTTGAGTAATTTTTGTTTGCTTGTTTTATTTTGGATGCTGTGCTGTTTCGAGCAAACAAGCACCTTGCAGGACCCTCTGCAGTTTCACGTACCTGCATCAACAAACCCACAGTCATCTGGACAGAGCAGCAGCTCTGTGAGGATCATGTTCTTTGATTTCTCCAGAGCAATTAATACAATCCAGTCTGATTTATTATGTAGAAACACCAGAGACACAGGGGGATCCTCCACAATCAGCTGGACTACCTGACTGACAGACCTCAGGTTGAGTGTCTGACCAGGTGGTCAGGAACACCACAGGGAACTGAACTCTCACCACTCCTTTTTATTCTGAACACCTCAGGCCTTCAGTAGCAGTCAGAGTCCTGACATCTGCAGAAACATTCTGATGACTCAGCAGTTGTTGGGTGGATCAGAGATGGACTGAGTCCAGAGACCTGGTGGACCACTTTGTGGAATGGTGGCAACAATCATCTCATCTACAATGTCAACAAAACAAAGGAGATGATTGTGAATTTTAGACGAAGCAAAAATACGTCCAGCAGTTTTTCTTTACCATACCAAATTTATTTATAAAAGGCGCATTTAAACACAGCATGTGAGCTGACCAGAGCGCTGCACATCACAAAAAAAACATACAGAGACCAAGTAAAAACACAATAAAAACAATCAATAAAAGCTGTTTAAAACACCTCAAAAACATTCAGATAAAAGGCCAAATAAAAGAGAGTTTCTATCCAGGGGCGGCTCATTAATATGGGCGATTGGGCAACGCACTACCAAAGGAGAATGAATTAGATCGTTTTTTTATACTTCTAATATCACGGCAGTTCGGATCTACCACTTTGGTCTGCTTGTTTATCTTGTCCAATCAGCTTGAAGCCTTGTTACTTTGTGTCCCGCTCCTTTCTGGGCGATTTCAGCCAGCCTGAGAATCGCACCCAGTGCTCTCATAGACTGTAATATAAAAGTTTTTTTTTTTCGAAAAAAAGGGGCTATAGTGCATTGTCTATGGGTTCCGGTGGGGCTCGCACTTGCGTGCTTTCGTCATCATCACATCTTACGTAAAATTCAGCTAGCGTACATTTGACTGAGCTAGCTTAATCATGGCTATTTCTCCGAGCAACTTCGTTGTCTCTTAATGGATATTTCTTCAAAGAATCCTGCTTGACAGCTTTGTGATAACACTGAGGATTGATTCCATGTGTCCTCCCAACAGTTGGTGAGTTATTTTTAATTTTATTTTGTTAGACTTCGACCAGGTCCTGCAGGTCTGGTATGAAGTCCGGTTGAAGTAGCGGTCCCTCTGGCCTCCAAGCCGCAACCCCAGCTCACCACAGAAAGCTCAGTCTCGGTCGGTCCTGGAACCGGGTCAGACCTGGACCCGGACCGGTCCTGGACCCGGGTCGGTCCTGAGGTTCAGGACCGGCCGAGACCGGGAGGCGGCCACTAATTTTAAATCACTCAGCGGTGTATTTGAGCGCTGAGCTTTCTGTGGTGCGAGCCACAGGTCCAGGTCCGACCCGGTTCGGAACGGACTCATCCAGTACCGGGTCATTTTGGACCAGAACCGAGCAGAACCGAATTGGTTCCGGTACCGGACGGGTTCGGAACGGACTCGTCCGCTACCAGGGTCCGGTTTACCGGGTCAT
>SSNR01000047.1:2554058-2574016 GCA_006937965.1 Callopanchax toddi | reverse complement strand
ACACTTAAAGGTAGGGTTGGGCATCGAGAATCGAGCATCGATAGGAACCGGAATCGAAACGAGGAATCGGAACCGGAATCGTTAAAATTCAAACGATGCCCAACCCTACTTAAAGGACCACATGGGTTTTTATTAGCACCTAGAAACACAGGAAAGCCTGTTTAAATACAATCCACCTGGATGTCCAACGCTCTTCACCCAAACTAAACACTTCAGTGGCAGCTCCACCTCTAGGGGGCGCACGTTCTACCTCACCAAAAAACATTGACTGAACAGAATACATTAAGAACATGTTGATGTTTAATTCAAAGTGAACTGTATTATTGTATCCTATTATTAATATTACCTTAATATTAGTATTCATTTATTTTATTAATAATAATAATAATAATAAAACTCATTGCATCAAATGAAAAAAGAAAAGAAAAAAATTGTCTTTGCTTTTTTTTTGTTGATGTTGACTTTTTATAAATTGACCATGTGGACCGCAAAAATATTACAAGGACGGGTTAGGGTTAGTTTACTTTCACCAGCAATCACTGATTATGTACATTTGTAAATTAAGTAAAATGTCAATTTGACATTTTCTCTGAGTTTTAAAGGCCCATGTGTATTAAACCTATTGTTTTACAAGAAACAGCTAAATTGGGGTGGGTGGGGTGGGGGGGGGGGTAATTGATTTGATCATAAATAATAAAATTATAATCATGCCAAACAAAGATGTTAGATGACAAAATGGTTAAATTGTGATGAGTACTTTTTATTAAAATCCTGGACAATATTTCAGATTATTGTCATATTGAAACACTAGGGGGCGCTAGGAAATGGACCACTAGTTTTTATCATAACAGCTGTTTGAAGAATTTGCAGCAAAGTTTCACATCAATTGAAAAGAAAAGAAGGAAGTCAATGAAACTAGAATAAAAACTACATTAACAGATAAATAAAACTAAGATTTATTAATATTTATCTGATTCATATAAAATAATTGGTTGATTTATATCTGCAGCTAATTATAATAAACTGTTAAATTGTCAAAAAAACTGAACATTTCTAAAATTCTACCGCTTTATAAAACTAATAATAGATTATAAATGACCTCATATTTTCTGATTTTAGAGAGTTCACTGAACAACCCTCAGGGTTACTTAGGACGTTGAACTTATTGTAGATTTGATTCTTACTGAGCATCAAATAGAGCGTGATAAAACAGAAACGTGCTTTTAGAGGGCTGGCTGCACTGCAGGCCCGGAGCCCGCAGTGTGAGGCCAACCGTGTGAGACAGCTGTTCCGGAGACTACAGGGTGACGTCATAATTGATGTTACATCTGGTGTCCACCAGGGGTCAGTGTTGAGTCAAACCAATCCACCCGTCCAGCACGTTACCAGTAAGATCTGAATCATTTCTAGAACATTCAATAACTTTATGAGAAAAATGATTTACAGCAGTTTTTAGAAGTGACCATCTAATAAAAACAACTTGATAAAAACATAAAACAACCACCACCAGCAGGCAAGGCTTGTCTAATAATGAAAAATGTTTATATATTAATGTTTTATTTATTATTATTTATCAGCTCAATTCTGCAGTCCAACAATCATTTTAAAGTAGAAGAACTGAAGCAGCCTCACAACTCATGTCCTCACTCAGTCCCACAAAGCAGACATCAGAATGTGCAGCTCAGTCATTTATCTGTTGTTCAGCGTAACACAACTCTGAGAGAAATTCACCCCAAAAGCAAGCTAGCTGTGGAAAAACAGGATTGATCTGAAGTTTCAACCTGAAACACTTGTGTCAAAATTGTTTTGTTTTTTAGTGTGTGTTTGTTTTATTATTACATTTTAAATAAATTTGAACAACTAGACTAGGTTTGAAAGCTTTATAAAAGTAATATAATGTTAAAGTTAAAAAGCTGTAAATAATTTAAAGAAGAAAACTGAGTTAAAAGTGAGAAAAAGGTTTTTACAAAACTGATCATTTAAAACAAAAGTTTTAGAAGATACAACATTAATAAAGTTAATAATAAAGAAGTTTTAAGTTTAAGTTTAAGTTTTTTAAGTTAAAAAAAAAGAAAAATGTCATGATGATCTCTCATTATGTTATTAGTTCATTCACTTGTTTCTGCACTCTGTAACACATTTAGCGGCACTAGGTGCTTTATAAATAAATGCTTAGTCACAAAATGATTTATCAAGTTTGTGGGTAAAAAGTCAATCCAGGTCAGCATGAAGGAAAAGAAAGAGAAGAAGAGAGGGGTGTTCTGTCCCCCGGGGTGGTGTGGTGGCAGACCAGAGGAATCTAGCTGGGGGGCATTGGCTTATTTTGGGGCAGGCACATTAAATGGTCTTTTTGGTTCATATAAATACACAAATAAACATGTATTTAACCTTTACAATTGAATAATCATGTTGTTTATTACACAATACCTTGCTACAGGTGCTATTTTCCTAGTTCTAACTAAGATATTTGATTTGGTCGATCATTATTTGCTCCTTGACAAACTATACTTTTAGCTTATCTAGGACCTCATAACTCTGGTTTAATTCATTGTTTCATAACAGTTCTCAAATTATTGTTTTTAACAAGTGACAGTCAAGACAATGAGGAGTTGTGAGAGGTGTTCCTCAAGGTTCTTCACTAGGGCCTCTCTTATTTTCTGTTTTTATTAATGTTATGCCTCTAATTTAAATCTATTTTCTAGATCTGTCTCTGATGAAAGGTTCTGACTCAATTAAATATCTTGGTGTCTGGTTAGATCTGAATCTCTCATTTAAGACTCATCCAAACTGTCATAAATAAAATCAACTTTAGTCTAAAAACTTTATATAGTTCTATCAGATGTTTTGACTTCACTGTAAGAAAACATATTGTCATTCAGCTTCTGTTCCCACTGTTGGATTAAGCTGACATAGTTTATCAGAACTCCACTGCTTCCAGTCTCCACTCTATTAATATTATTTATAATAGTTTATGTCGTTTTGTTTTACGTTGTCCATTCCGTACCCATCATTGTCACATGTATGACCGTCTGTCCTGGCTCTCTGCTGAGGCTATAGGACATCATTGGTTGCTGTTTTTACTTAAAAGTGTTCATTTTAACTTTCCTTCTTACTCTATTAATACCACTCTGCTCTCATTATATTATATACACAAAACTCATACTTCATTTGTGATTCTTCGTTTTAAAGCGGAGTCAGGGAAGCTGCTTTTTCTGTCAAAGCTCCGAATGACTGGAACAAGTTACCTGATGTTTTAAGGTCCACTACTTCTTTTCAGCAGTTTAAAACCCTGGTTTATGAACATATATCACCCACCTGCAGCTGTTTTTGAATTTATTAATGTTTCATCATTTAGTCATATACCCTAATTCATTTTACCCTCAATTCCTCTGTCGTGTACTTTTTGTCTACCAATTTGTTGTGCTGATTGTATGTTTTGTCCATCTGTGATTATTGAATATTTATGTGAATGTTTGTGTTTATGATCACATAGTTTATTCTATTTGATTAGTTTTACTTTCTATTTTAATTTTGTTTTTTGTTTATTTATTTTTTAAGTCATGGTAGTGTTACTTTTGCCACATTGTCATTTTGTTTTGAATTGAAATGATTTTGTTATCCGGGCTTTCTATTTGCCTCTTTGTTTCTAGGAGAAGCCATTTGAAAACAAGATGTTTCATCCCAAATGCTTTTATCCTCCTTAAAATGAAGTTTTTTTTTCAAAGATCAAACTATTGCTGAAAATGTTTCTTCCCTGTCTCTCTCCTCGTCTCCTGTCTCACCGAGACAGATCCACCCAGACACCCCCCCACACCCACCACAGTGCTGTGGGGGGGGGGGTGTCTGGATTTGGGGCGTCTGGGGGTTTCCTGGGGCTGGGCTCGTTGGGGGGTCTGATGTTGGGGCTGCGTCTCCTACCGGGGTGGTGTTTTGGTTTCCTCGGGGTGTCCTTCTGGCAGCCATGTCTGGGGTCTGGGTTGCTCTGCGATGGGGGTGCAGGTAGCTGCCGGGTGGCTATGTCATTCCTGGGTGTGTGTGTGTGTGTGTGGGGGGGGGGTGTCAGGTTCTGGGGTGGGTTGTCCCTGGGTGGGGCCTGGGATGGTCCCAGGGGCTTGGGTTCTGCTTGGCGCGTTGCTGGTGGGGGGCTGGTGTCTATCCTGGTGCCTGGCTCTGACTCGAGGGCCTGCTGGGGTGGGGGAACAGCCGCGGGCTCCGTGTGGGCTGATGCCATGGACCTGGATGGATGGGCTCGCGATCTCCCTGCCCTGGGTGGTTTTTGGGGAACGGGAGTGCTTATTGGGGCCAGTGGGGGAGCTGGCTCCCTGGGAGGGCTTGTCCCCCCCCAGTCTTGCCTCCCCACCCCTGGACTTTTCTCTCCCTCTGCTCCGTCACATCACCACTCACACAGGGCTTTGGGTTACAGGTACGTCACAGGGTGGAATACCATCTCTGCAGTCCTGTGGCCCAATTTTAATACACAATTTAAACACTTCCACTCATGACATTCTCACCATACACATCTAGGGTCTTTGGAGTGAGTACACCCAGTGATATCTGGGGGGGAGGGAGATCTAGCCGGCTAACCTCTCCTCCGGTGTCATTACCCACCTCCACGTTACATGTTGACACTTAGGATCCAGGGTGGGGGATGGCGTGCCGCTCCCCCCACCTTATTTTAAATGCATCTTACTACAACACGCATCAACATCACATTGGATCAGGAGGGGGAGACTTGGGGTCTTCCTACACCCCTGTTCTCTGTTCGCTCTCTGGGACCCGGAGTGGAACGGGCCGTCTGGTCGGGTTTGTGGCGGGGGGCTGCTCAGCTGCTGCGGGGTGCGTGGTGGTCTGCTCATCCCCACTTCAGTACGGAGGGACCATCTTCTGGGTCTGGGGGCCGGCTTCACCCTTAAGGCGCTGGTCCTGGGAACAAAGAATGCATGAGGAGTGAGAGTGGGTGTACAGCGTCTATTGTGTGTCTTGGTATGTTTGCAGGGATGTTTGTGTGAGGAACTTGAAAGTGGGAACGTGCGATTGTTTCTGTGTGTGACTGTTTTTCTGTCGGGTCTGGTCTCCCCCGCTTCTGTGACATGCTAGGTCTCTGTAGAGACTATCCTCCCTGGCTGCAACTCGGCATTTGGGTGGTGCCTTTTACCGCTGGCGTATTGGGGTGTCTCGGAAACTGGGGTGGGGTGCTGTCTGCCTGCTCTCCCTCCTGTAGCTGCCTGGTGGGATCTGGGCCCCCTGGTGCAGTCGGGCCTCTGCTGGGGCCGGTTCACCCCTGGGTATCGGGTCTCTGGTTTCGGCTGGATCTGCCCTGGATGGCCAGTGACTGTGAGCCCCTCGCCGTGGCCCCCAGGGGCTTTAGCGCGGCGATGACCCACGCGGGGTGAGCCTCTGCGCTCTCTGGGGGGGGGGAGTTTGTGGCTGCCCTGGCGGTGGTCTCCCTGGGGTGTCCGTGCCCTGGGTGGCCTCTGGACATCTGGGGCCTGGACCTCCTCTGCGTCCTCCATGGGCCTTGGGGGCCGGTCTGTGGCTCCTCGAACTTATTATTGAATGTTTCAATACAGTAGAGAAACCTTACATACACAAACGCGCATATACACACACAGGTGATCACAAGGTGTTCACATAAAAATGGGCTCAGGTGATTTCAGACACATTGACTGGGGCTGTGGTTGACACTGAACTCACCTTGAATTAGTCTTTACCGTATACATTTTAAGAATATCACAACTGTTGTGTATTCATATCCTGTTTGTTGCTGTTGTATCTTTTCTCCCTGTTTTGCTTGTTTGTGCTTCATTTACAGGTCTAGAAGTGGACTCTTCACGTATCTTGTTCTCTTCTTTTTCTGTTTACTTTCTCCCCATCCTTCTTTCTGTACCCTTCCCCTTCCTTTCAGGCCCCGTGTCCATTGGGATCCAAATCAAACCAAATAACTATTCTAATAAAGATTTTTATTTGTATTTTTAAAAAGTATATAAGTCAGGAACATTATAGCAGTACCAGGTGTAATGTCTCACCTGGAACAGCAACACTGTTGGACGTGTTTTTGGTACTCAGACATCTATTCTGTTTGCTCTATACAGCCGGACAGGACACGGGGTAAAAAAAAAAAAAAAAAAAGAACGAGGGATCAAAAGTGGAAAGTAACTCTACTCCTGTGGGGAAAGATCTGAAGATCACCCATTACTATGGGGATGAAGTGGTACAGATAAAAATGCTGCTGGTTACATAATCAGAGAGGGGAGAGAAGGGGAGGGGAGGAGAGGGGAGGAGGAGAGGAGAGGAGGGGAGAGGGGACGAGAGGAGAGGAGGGGAGGGGAGAGGGGAGGGGAGAGGGGAGGAGGGGAGAGGAGAGGAGGGGAGAGAAGAGGATAGGATAGGAGAGGAGAGGAGAAGAGGGGAGGGGAGGGGAGAGGGGAGGAGGGGAGAGGAGAGGAGGGGAGAGAAGAGGATAGGAGAGGAGAGGAGAGGAGAGGAGGGGAGAGGAGAAGAGGGGAGGGGAGGGGAGAGGAGAGGAGAGGAGGGGAGGGGAGAGGAGGGGACAGGAAGGGAGAGGGGAGAGGAGAAGAGAAGAGAGGAGGGGAGAGGAGAGGAGGGGAGAGGAGGAGAGGGGATAGGTCCAAAGTCCTCCATCTAAACAGGGGTCAGGGGTCAAGTACCAGACAGGAATCCTGAAATATCCAAGCAGCTTTCAGAACCAGAACCAAAAACCTTCAGGATCTAAAGTCACCTGGACATTTGGAGCTCCAGTGTTTTATTAAGAGTCATTTAAAGTATTGGTTCTTGTCTTTTCTTTTTAAAATCTTTTTAACATTTCTAAACCATTGAGCTGACTTCTGATGTCATTTTTTCATTGTTAAAATGTAATCGTTTAGTTTAAATTTTTTAACCTTTGTACATTTTAACTATTACATTTTTGTTGTATTTCTTTAAAAAATGCTGGTGAAGGTTCTCAGTCATCCAGGTCATGATAATCCAAAAAGGGTTTTAAATAAAGGCAATTTGACTTATTTGGTTCTTTGAAGACGTTTCGCTGCTCATCCAAGTAGCTTTATCAGTTCTGTCTGAAGTAAAGGTTTATAGTTATAGTAAAAGTTTATAAGTCTCTCTCTCCTTTACCTCAGACGGAATTGACAAAACTTCTCGGATGAGCAGCGAAAGATCTTCAAAGAACCAAATAAGTCCAATTGCCTTTATTTAAAACCCTTTTTTTGGATCCTTTAAAAATGTTGTTTATTTTGGATTTCTGCCATCCAGGATTTGATGTCTGAAATAAAGTTAAAAGAGCATCCACTGGCCGTGTGTCATCAGGAGACACGGAGATGTACAGCTGTGTGTCATCAGCATAACTGTGAACATTAACTCCGTGTCTCCTGATGACATCGCCAAAGTCCTGTCTTTGAGGTAGGATGTGAACCATTTGTGGACAGCACCAGAGAGGACGATCTGTTCAAAGTCCAAAGGATTAAAAATCTGATCTTCCAAGTTACATACAATATTATGAGTACAATTATGACTCAACATTTCTGACCCACTGCTTAAATCCAAAGAGATTATTAAAAAAATTAGATGATTAAAAGACTAAAAGCTCCAGCTATAGATAGATACAATCCATATGACCATTAGAGGTGTGATGAGGAAGAAGCCTTTTCATTCCTTGACTCAATGATGAGTTTGTCCAACCTTAAACTGGCTCTTTCACCTCTGCTGCAGCAGCTTTCAGCTCTGGAAGCAGCTCTCTCCTTCTTTTCTGGACCGCCTCTGAGAAATCCTCATTGATGAAGATGTTTGTGGGAGCTCACTAATAATGTTTCTACTTTTTAAGTTGCAAAAAGAAAGAAATATCTAACTTTTTTCTAAATTTCTCAACTTAAAAAAAACATTTTTGTAAATCTTTCAGGTTCATGCTGAAAATCCAAACTAAAGCAGGTCACTTGCTCTATAAATGGTTCCCTTTGGTTCAATTAGTTACACAGAGTCAGGAGGTCACAGCAGTCAGAGCAGGATGGTTCTGCAGGAAAGGCTCAGAAAGAAAAACAACAGGTCAGGAGAGGAGGAAGAGAGCAGATGAAAAACACAATTTAAACACAGAAAACACAAATTGAACTCTTTTCCCTGAGTTTCAGCAAAACCAGAGAGGATGAGTTTATGCATCCTAAAAAGGCTTGAAGTCTTTCTTAGTTTTTCTGCAGCTGTTAAACAAGAATGAGTACTGCAGAGCACAGCTTTGATTCTTGTTGTTCTTAAATCAGTAAAAGTGAGGCAACCTTCTGGAGACGGTTTAAATGTTTCTGGGCTGGACTGGAGGATCACACATCTGCTGGTTCCAAACATTCCCCATTCCTGGAGGAAAGTGGTGTCAGGAGTTTTATGGGATTCTGCAGAGAGGGGAGGGGTGGGAAACGGAAGACTTAGGGGCACGACTCTGTTTTCTGAAACTATTTACCCCTCCTCCTCCTCCTCCTTCCTGCTCAGAGTTGGGTCTGCTCCTCTCTCAGTCTCTCAGAGTGTGTGTGGCACTAGAGAGAAAATGAATTCTCTGGTAAAATGGGTTCTCATCCTGTTGGTTCTGTTTTCGGTCATCCTAAACATCGTCCTGATCGGGATCCAGATGGGCCGGGTGCCCAAATGTTCCGCCCAGCGTGTGCACCCACTGCGGGGTCAGCACGACAACCGGAGCCTCGTGTTCGCTGATCTGACCCGGGAGGAGTACTTACAAGTCCAGCAGTACATGCTGAAGCAGAAAGACCTGGACATCTCCATCAGGCAGACCACCAGACCATCCCAGAACTTTTTGTTCCTCATAGATCTTTCCTTACCCAGGAAGGCACATGCTTTAACCTATCTGGATGAGAATGGCCCAAAGCCTGTTAGAGAGGCCACAGTGGTGGTCTTCTACGGTGCAAAGGGCTTCATCAAAGAGTATGTGGTGGGGCCTCTTCCTGACCCAGTTTACCACAGAGATGTGACCAAGGAGCGGTACCAGATGGACCTGCCGGTCAGTAAGCGCCTGGTGACCATTGGAGAATATGCCTTGATATTTAAGTTCTTTGAGGCTGAGGTCTTCTTCAAGCTGAAGAAGCTGATGGCGGAGAGCTTTGGAGTGGGTTCAGGCAAATCTCTCAATGCTTTTGAACAAATGCCTCGTGGGGTTCAGTCCGGGGATAGGATGACTTGGGTTTCTTTCTTCAGGGACATGAGTGGCATGTACATCCACCCGGTGGGCTTTGAGGTTCTTCTGAACCACAAGAGCACAAACGCATCCCAGTGGAGGGTAGATCGGCTGATGTACAATGGGAAGTACTTTGGCTCCGTGGAAGAACTAAAACAGGCATACGAGAAGGGGAATGTTACAAAGATAGTTTACAAGAAGTCTCCCGACTACGGCTCTCTTAAACCCAGATCCAAGACCCCACAGATCGGCCCACAGCAGTTTTATGCAGAGGGGAAGCGCTACAGCATCCAAAAAAACCAGGTTCTATACCTGGACTGGAGCTTTGCCTTTGGGCTGAGCTCGCTCACTGGAATGAGGGTGTTTGACGTACGCTTTAAGCAACAGCGGGTCGCCTATGAGATCAGCGTCCAGGAGGCCATGTCTGTCTATGGATCCATGACTCCGGGGATGATCATCACCAAGTTCCTGGACTCCAGCATTGGAATCGGGCGATTCGCACACGAGCTAGTCCGTGGTGTGGATTGCCCCTACCAGGCCACCTACGTGGACACATACCGCTACATAGACGTCCCGGTCCCGGTCCGGTTCAGGAACTCTATCTGCATCTTTGAGCACAACATGGGTCAGCCCCTGCGGAGACACTTTGCTGACTTTTTCCACAACAGCTTTGGAGGTATGGCAAACAGCGCCTTGGTGTTTCGAACCATCACCGCTATCGGGAACTACGACTACATGTGGGACTTCATCTTCTACCAGAGCGGGTCAGTGGAGGCCAAGGTGCACGCAACCGGATACATCTCCTCCTCCTACCTGGTGAAAGACAATCTGAAATACGGACACCAGGTGGCGGAGAACGTTCTGGGTAACATCCACACCCACTTCATCAACTTCAAGGTGGACCTGGATGTGGCAGGTAAAACACGTTAGGCTATTGTTAGTCATGCTCTTCAAATGCCAATCATTTCAGCATACTTCAACTTCCTTTCAACACATGAATCCATCAGATATTGAAGCCTTTAGTGTTGGAAGACTGACTCAGCTACAGAAAATCCTGTTTTAGGGATTTTGTACTTGGATCTGAAGGTATTCTTTACAATTTACAGTTGTTTTAACTAATTATCATATATACCAAGTGTTGTGCTCTTCAAGTACCTCCACCTAGAAACCTCATTCACATTTTAACAAAGTCCAAACACATTAAGCTGTCACATACTGGAGTCATTTGTTGGAATCTTTTACCAAATTTGTAAAATTACAGTTTAAGTTTTATGAAAATATTTTAAAAACTCAACTTGACCCCACTCTGGCGATGTCATCACTCTACTCTAAGGCTGAAATAAAAAAAAAATCTTTTGCAAACAAACTTTTATTACTAAAACACGTTTTGTAGTACAGACACAAATAAAAACAGTGATTGTTTTTTGTCCTCTTACAGAAAATGTCCTCTTTGTGGCTGCAGGTCATCTGGTGTCTTTACAATCTGCCTGTCCCTTAAACTGTGTTTGGTTTTTAAAGTGATCTGAATTAACCAATAGTCAGTCTAATTGGATTAATCAGTGATCAGATGGTCTGAAACTCAAAAATCCTTTTTATTTTTTAATCCGTGAACTCACCGTCACTATGTGCTAATTGATGAAGCAATTAGGGAATGCACTGATAGACATTTTTTCACTTCCGATCCAATCCCAATACCTGAAGTTGGATATCTGCCTATACCAATACTATTCAGATATCTCCCAAATAGAGATATTATAGTTCTATTTGCTATAATATCTAATATATATCTGATGCTGCTGCAAGCAGACCTGGCCTGCATGCATACACACTAGTGATGGGATTTATGGCTCTTTGAAGGGAGCCGTTCACCTCAAAGAGCCATTCAAAAAACTGTCTCTTTAATGGTTTTTGTAGGGATGCACCGATACCACTTTTTTCAAACCAATCCGATACTTGAATCTGAGTACTCGCCGATACTGATACTTCTGCCGCACAAAAAAATGCAATGAATTGGAAGACACGTTTTATTTTCTTCTCTGCTTGTTACAGCAAATGAGGGTGAATTAGATAAAAAATAAAATATTAATAAAAATAATCACAAAACCATATACACATCATGTACTATTTTAAAGAAATTTAGGAGCAGAACAAAATCTAACACACTATAGGCCTCAATTGGTTAAAGTTAAGGTCAGAGGTCATGATCCAGCAATACAAAAGAAACTAGACAAAAAATGGCATCCACGATAAAGTTTAAAGGTCAAAAGTGAAAATTTTTCTGTCTGGAAGGTGTGTGTCCCATTCCACCTGGAGTCAAACCAACTCTGTATTTCATCAAAACATCCTCATCAACAGTCAGACATGGTGGTGGTAGTGTGATGGTCTGGTCTTCAGGACCTGGACCACTGGCAGGAACTGATGGAACCATGAATTCTGCTGACTACCAGAAAATCCTGAAGGAGAATGTTTGACCTTTGACCTTAAACAGGTCGTTCATGTTGGAAAAGCTCCAATGAGGCTGAATAGAAACAATTCTATAAAGAAGAGTGGACCAGAATGTCGACACAGAGACTCATTACTACAAACACTGGGTTGTAGTTGATACCAGGAGTGTTGCAACCTGTTCTTACATTTAAGGGGCAATTACTTTTCTGCAGGGTCAGCTTTTGCCTCCAAGTGTGTTAAATAATTTTTCACACAGGGTCAGGTTGGTTTGGATAATCTGGATAACAACAAATTACCCATTTGGAAACTGTATTGTTACTATTGGGAGGAAAACTTTGCTTATCAATTTGCAACCAAGTTACAACCTTTCTCTATCTGCAGGTGTGAAGAATGTGTTTCAGACAAAAGACATGGAGTATGCTAATGTAACTCTGCCATGGAAGCCTGATCGCCACGCCATGATTCCCCACTTGGTGGAGAAACAGCTCCAAACCGAACAGGTGCACCTTTTGTTGTTTGTTTTTTCATAGTTCTATCTAGTCTGATATTAAAAGTAACGAAAGAACAATTTTCCCCTAAAAGCATGCTATCAACTGTTTTAACGAGAGATAAGTGAAAACAAAAACAAGAAGTTTAAAGCGGCACTCTGTGACGTGCATACCAAAGACCAGGGCTAGGTTCTCCCCTGAGAACCTCTGATGAAAAATTGTGTGCACCCCTGATTATAACCATTAATGTCCATGTTAATCTGGAAATATAAAGTTACAAAGCCAGAACTGTGAAACAACAAAAACAACAGCTATGTTTCCACCTCCCCAGATTTCTGTTTGTAGAAACAAACTGTGAGTAAACCAAGTCCCAGGCCTATTCTTAAAGTCAGCGGGTGAATCAGAAACAGACCACCAGACACAAGCAGCAATAATGAATCACTCTGTTACCATAAACTTCAAACATAGATATATAGTACATGTTCTTTTAATGTAGATGAAAGTGTTTTTTCAGCCTGTGTAGATATACAAGCTGAGGCCCCCTGCTGGCCTGGAGGCCCAGAGCTTGGTCCTCTCAGAACTCAAACCAGCTGTAGTTCCTATAAGACTTAAGGCCTGCTGTAAAACCTACACAGGAGGCGGCCCTTCGTCATGACACCAAGACACCTCGCTACCTTCACATTGCCAGCAAGAAGACCAACAAGTGGGGCCATCAGCGTTCCTACAGACTGCAGGTCTACAGCTTTGCAGGAGACCACCTACCTGAGAGCCAGCCTGAGGAGAGATCTATGTCTTGGGCCAGGTAGGACTACACTGATTTCAAGTTTTAAAAATCATCCCGGGTGTTCTACCCATCACCCCCCACTACATTCACAACCCTTCTCTGTAGTCTTCCTCTTTTCTTCTTCCTGTAGCAGCTCCATGTTCATCATTCTTTGTCTCTCAGTTTGTCTCCAACCTCAACGATCTCTTTGATTTCATCATCTCATGATGTGCCTTTAGTTTGGTGGTTAATGAACTTGTTATAGATGTAGTTTGTGTCCTTTTCAGAGAAGAAACCACCAATACAAAGTGCAAGCAATCTACTATGGGAATGCCAGTCCTATCAATGCATCAAAAAGGCCACAAACATGATTATTGAACCTCACTTTATATGTTAAAAAACACGCCTCTTATTTTCACATTAGAGATGCAGCTATCAAATTTTTCAGTATTTGAGTGTCAAGTTGAATAATTCATTTATTCTGCCAGCTGTTCCCAACTCACCTGTTAAAAGCTGCTTTCTCCTCTATGATGCCACATTGTGCCACAGAGCTAAATAAACATTTTTCAGCCTTTTTGTGTATTTTAAACTCTCCCCAGAACATGTAGCCTTATAAGAGCTATCAGTCACCAGATCCTCTGTCCAGCAACTCGACTTCAGGATGTTTGTGAATCACTGGCAGTTTTTTTAAGATGACAGATGTAACCAAGCTAAAATAATGTAACCAAGATAGAAATAAATGATTAAATGTTAATAAAGCAAATAAAACCAGCTAGAAATAAAGAATCTCATTTTAAAGACTTTAAAAGAAAAACGACATAATAACAGAAAAGAAAGAAAAAACTGATTAGTTTAATATAAAGTTGTTATTATTTATCATGAGGCCGCCTGTTGCTGTGGAGCAGCACATTCAGCATAGTGATGATGCAGATGTTGTTTGATTGAAATACACAGAAAAGGATGTCTTGTCAAAATAAGTGTACTCCATGTGGTTGGACTCAATTAAAATATAATTAAATTAATTACAGGCTTTGTAATAAATCGTAATGAGCGTGCTAATTTGACACCCCTAATTAACACATCAGAATTAACTTTCTGAGCAAGCTAATATTTACCAATCTGCAGCATTGTCTCTCCTGATCTGATTGGCCATGACTATTCCTCCAGTCAGAGGTCACCTTCCTGTTTCTACAGACTCTGGTCACTTTTAGTGATGTCACCAGTGGGTGTGGTCCTTATAAATAGCTGATAGAATGACACTTCCAAATGAAATATTGATTTTTTTTTTTTAACATTAAGGTGCAGAAGCATGTCCTGCTTGATCTGCAGACCATGCTGGGTATTTTATTTTGAAAAGTTGCAGCTAGCTTCAGCCCATTACCAAGATGTTGTTGCTTCATCTCCCCTGTATGAACTCATACACCGTCAGAAATGAAAGGACAAGAATTGTACCTTTTTTGTCACTGGGGTGGTACCCTCAAAAGTACAGTTTTGTACCTTTGACTGCAGGGTTGTATCCTAAGGGGTACAAATATGTACCCTTTAGGATACATATTTGTACCCTTTAGGCCGGGGAACAAATTTGTACCCTAAGGTACATGTTTGACTAGTAAAAGGTACAAACTACAAAGGTAAAAATTTGTACCCCCAGTTAAGGTACAAAACTGTACTTTTGAGGGTACCACCCCAGTGACAAAAAAAGGTACAATTCTTGTCCTTTACTTCTGACAGTGTAGATTCTGACCCCTCTCTTGCTGTCTGGGTGATGGTGAGCTCTAACTTTAGCTCTGAAGCCGATGGATGAGATAATAAAATATCAATCACCTCTCTCTGTACTTTTTGTGTATGTTTATACTATCAGTGCAGCCATATGCTTGTGTATTTGTTGGTGTCTGTTCCTGTTCTCTACCTTCAGTCCCAGTCCAGCACTCCTGGTTCCTAAAGGTCTCTCTCTCCCTTCTCCTCTCTCTCTCTGTTTACCAGGTATAAGGTTGCCATCACCAAGCACAAGGACTTGGAGCGGACCAGCAGCAGTCTTTACAATCAGAATGATGTTTGGAGTCCAGCTGTTGACTTCAGCAAGTTTATTGAAGACAACGAATCTATTGTAGATGAAGTATGTTAATGCACTAACATGTTAACTTTTATACTTGTGTTTTCTTCTAACGTGATCTGTTCTGACCACCTCACAGTGTCAGTGAGTGGAGGACTCCTCCCCTTTCATCCTTAACTATATGACAGATAAAGACAATACAAAAACCATGCTAACTTAAACAAAAGAAAAAGGAGAAACACAGTTCAGGTTGATTATTTAGATATTTATTAACCCCGGGAATGTTTTCACAATGTGAACTTGCTCATTCATGTTGATCTAAATGTGTGTTTTTATGTTTGTGTGTTAGAGTGTGTGTCATTTTGTGTCTTGATCCAAACTTATATTTTTTTACTAAAGGGAGTGTCCTTATGTGTCTGCAGGACCTCGTTGCGTGGGTGACAGCTGGTTTCCTTCACATTCCTCACGCTGAGGACATCCCCAACACTGTGACAGTTGGTAATGGGGGAGGGGTCCTGCTACGACCCCATAACTACTTCGATGAGGACCCGTCTGTGAATTCTGATGATGTGGTGTACTTTGAACCTGGCGCCGAGGACAGCTGTAAGAGCAACAGGATGGCCTGCTTGTCTCAGGAGACCTGCAGCCCCGTCCTAGAGAGCTTCACCTACCACGGTTTTGAGGGAGTCATGAAATATGAGGACTGGAAATGATTTTTGTGTAACTTAACAGCCATGATAACCTCAGAGATGTGTGAAGGGGCATGTTTCTATAGTCAATGTAAATAACAGTGCTTTGTGATGATTTCTCATACACTCACTAGACTCATTTAGCGCTCACACTCAGCATGCTTGTAAAATCACTCACTAATGCACACACCAGGGCAGGTTGGGACTTTAGTGTTCTGACCAAGTGTGGGAGGAGTTGAAGATCACACCATCTTTTAAAATTTGCTCCAGAGCCCATTTTTTATACTTTTCAGCAACATGAAGTCCTCATGTGATTAGCCTTATAATTACCAGTTTTAATTCAATCTACATGTTTGTTCTGTATCAGTACTTTGAGTTGTTTTTTTTAATGATTTCTTTTAAAATGTTATTACTTGTAGCCTTTAACATGGCTGACAGTACTGCTTTATTTTTTCTATGTAATTTGACCAAATGTGACCATCATTCACTATCAATAAAGGCTGTTTCAACCCTAAATGTCCTTGTTGAACGTGATCAAAAACATCAGGACGTGTAATGTTGGGAGAAAGTCAGGTTACTATTGTCAGGGAAAACATCTAAAGGAAGTGAGTTGAAGTGGAGTACTGAGCTCCTGAAGCTGGCTTCTTTATTATTATTCTAACTGAGGGTTCTGGGTGTGTTTTTAATGAGTAAACGTTAAATAATGAGGTGTTTTATTAGTATGAGGTGATGTTTTAGGCTGCCTCTGTAAGTCAGGAGCAAAGTGGGGTTTGGTTCATCAGATTCAGATTACTTTAATGACCACACAGCAAGCTGGTGGAGTGTTTTGCCATCACATATGGACAAAGCAAGTTCCAACAATACAAGTAAACAGAACGCCAAAACAAAAACAACACAAAGCTGTACAGAATGTGAATGATTTAGAATCCTTATGGCAGTGGGAAGGAAGCTGTCTTAAAGCGAGTTGTTCTTGGAGCAGTTGACCTGTATGGTCTAGTAGTTGGAAGGCAGAGTGTGCTGGTGAGAGGTGTCAGTGTGTCCACACTCGAATTAATGCCCTTCTATGATGAAGCAGGTCCAAGGAAGGGAGAGGTGCTCTTCAGATGATTCTTTGTAGTTTATTTCTGGAGAGTTTATCCAGTGCGCTGTACCATACAGTAATAGATCAGGTGAGAATACTGTATATGATGCCTGTGTAGAACCGGCGTAAGGGATGACGACTCACTTTAAACTTCTTCAGTTGCCTGAGATGGAAGAGTCTTTGAGCTTTCCTATGGATCTGGTCTGAGTTTGTTTTACATTTAAGGTTATTACTGATGTGAGTTCCAAAAAATGTAAATGTATCAGAGGTTTGTCTGTGATCTACACCTGGGTTTTTAAGGAGGGATGGCATCTCAGATCAATGATGAGTTCTTTTGTTTTTGATGTGTTTAATAAAAGATTGTAGCATTTTTGAAGAATGCTACACCTAATAAATTGTCAATAAAATATTAATATTATCAAACAGAGGGTGTGGCTATGGCGCAGCACTGAACGCACGCATCTTGTGTGTTCTCCTGGAGAAATAAGGAGTAAATTCTGAAAATAATCCTTACAACTCATGTGTAGTGATACCAAATAGTCGGAGTGGAGTGGGCAAAACTTACGAAGGACAATGCCTCCAAAAAAGAATAAAGCTAAGACAAACTTGCCGTCAACTGAGGAGGAAGACAGTAGTTCGGAGGCTAACACTCAGGCTAACCTAGCTGGAGACGCCAGCCCTAACCTTCGAATGAATGATATTGCTGCTGAGCCTGTTACAAACATGGAGGTGCTCCAAAAACTGGAAACGATGACAAATGACTTTGCCTCAAAGTTGGTTAGAGTACTGAACGCAGTACAAGAGGTTAAGAAAGAGGTACAGGACTTTTCGATATGTATGGAAAAAGCCGAAATGCGCATTAGCGACCTGGAAGATACGGCTAACTCAGAGAAACAGAAGTGTGACGCATTAACTAAACAAGTAACAGATCTGACGAACAAGCTTGAGTTGGAGAATCGCACTCGCCAGTCCAATCTGAGAATAGTAAATATGCCGGAGAAGATGGAAGGATGGAACCACCATTATCTATTTTGGAAGAATATGTGACAAAGAACTGTTTTGATAGGAAACTGATTTCTCAGTTTTATTATTTACTGGTAGACTCTCATAAGGATAACTCAGACAATAAGAGACAGGAGTGGATACAGGATTTAGGAACTGATATTTCTGGTGAAGAATGGACAAAAATATGTACAAAAACCCATTATCAAACTATCAACACTCGTTTGAGAATGATTCAATTTAATTGGATAATGCGAATATACTGTATATCACACCTGTACAATTAAATAAATTTGATCCCAATATCCCAGATCTCTGTTATTCAAGGTTCATTAAAGCAGCAATCTGGAGCATTTTTCTCTGCATCAAAGTTTTCTAAATGTTCTAAATGATATTTCAGGTCTAAACTATGATCTATGGGTAGAGTTCCACAACATCTGTCATTCTGATGAAGACCCTTCTTCCTCCTAGAGACCCCTTTCCATTATTTCTTGCTGCCGACATTTTTTAGCCAATGAAATTCAAATGTCTGCATTCTCTCAACATGCACGCGCATCGACCAAACCTGTACCAGTAGGGGGCGCTGTCGTACAGGACGCTTCGTGTGTTTCTCTGTTTGCGTCTCAGCCTCACATCTCATTCCTACTAAAAACCTACCCATTCTCCAGCTAAAGACGGATTTATTTTTATTTTTAAACCTTTCACCTCACAGAATGGCAAGGCTTACCAGGGTTACGCGTTTATTTTGGTCAGAAAGTTCATCCAGGGCCGAGTCAAGTTCAGCTTCAGAGTCCAGCAGCAGCTCTCTGCTAACAGAGCTAATATCAGAAGCAGCAGGGACAGAGAGGGCTCATCAGACCCTCGTATTATTGGAATAAGATTATGAACTGTGAGTGATTAAACCCTACACATTGAGCTGTACAGTTCATGCCCGCAACGTATATGCGCCGTGTGCATGCGCGCACATGCGACTGGACGCGCGTGTCGAGATGTTTTGAGGAGGAGCCTTTGGACGCTAGATTCAAAAACTGCTCTCTTGATGAAATCCTCCAGATTGCTGCTTTAAAGTGCCCATGACATCGGTTTCCATGTTTTCTGACTTATCTATCATGTTGCAACATTGAGTTCTGACCTTAAACCTGCCAGAAAGAGCAAAAAACGGAGAGGCACCCAGCTGCATCAAAATGGCGCACGAAGCTCCATGACGTCGCATGAACCTCCATGACGTCAATTACCGGAAGTGATCGTTTGACCCGGAAGTCCCGTGACCGTAGTAGCCAATAAAGCGCGCCCGAAAGTTTTTCTATCGGAAATCTTTGCTGTGGAGACAAAATGAACGTAAGTAGCTTATATATAAGTTCTATCTTTTTAAAGATGGATTTTATAATCGTAGCATATGAGTAGAGGTAAATGGAGTTTCTTTTTCTCGTTTCTCCGCAGAGTTTTTCTCTCTGAATGATTCAAAAGTAAGCTAACCCGGACTTTTGAATGTTTCCTTTTAATCACAAACAAAGGGTTATTTTTCGTAATGCTTTTCAAACTTTATAGGTCAAGTCAGATTATAACTAACAGACACGGGGATATTTAAATAAGTTTAAAATGCAAATACAAATAAATTGCCAGAAACAGAAGTTATTCACGCCAGTACAAAGTATACATTTTAATGAAATAAAACCTTACCAACTACTCATCTTTTATTTATCAAAACATTTCAAGTTCCGTCGGGCTTCCTCGTTTTAATCTTATGGAGAACTCTCAATAAGAAAGGAGTCCAGGAAGTACAAGAGTCATTGATTAAGCTTTAGTAGCTATATCTTAGTCAGATATTGTTTTAACTGAATCAGTTGTCAAATAAAACTTGTTTTTCTTTAACAACTTTATCTTCCTGTTGTTTGTATTCTAACATATATGAGGTGCAAAGTTTTTCTTAACAATGAGCAATCATGTGAACAATATCTTTGTAATGCTTTATGGGATGTATAGGAATGTAATACTACAGCTGAAGCTAGCCCTTAGACAACATAGTTTACCAGAAATTAAAATGGTTTAGCATTCTATGTCATTAATGGATTAAATTAAAATGGTTTAAGACATTTTAGTTCTGTGGATACTGGAGACAGCTGTATTTTGCCCTACTGTATTTTACTTATAGGTAAAACATTATCAATGTACAACCTATCAGATTTTATTACATACCAATGTTTACTGAGTGATCTTGTCGTGTTTTGCAGATGCATATCTCGATTGTACAAGAGG
>SSNR01000047.1:2510002-2541647 GCA_006937965.1 Callopanchax toddi | reverse complement strand
CGTTTTTCCCCATCAGAAAGAAACTACGATGTGGGCGACAGAGAACTGCTAGCCATCAAGCTGGCTTTGGAGGAATGGAGACACTGGCTGGAGGGGGCAGAACATCCCATCATAATCTGGACTGATCACAAGAATCTACAATATCTGAAAGAAGCCAAACGGCTCAACTCCCGTCAGTCACGCTGGTCTCTCTTCTTTTCCCGTTTCAACTTCACCATCTCCTACAGACCAGGTACTCGCAATATCAAACCTGATGCTCTTTCTCGCCAATATTCTCCAGACGATTCCTTCTCTGAACCGGAGCCCATACTACCCAGTACCTGCATCCTGGGAGCCTTAACCTGGGACCTGGAGGCTCGGGTGAGAACCGCCCTTCAACAGGACCCTGATCCAGGAGGAGGCCCCCCTGGCCGTCTGTTTGTGCCCGTCTCGGTTCGATCCTCCGTCCTCCAATGGGGACACTCCTCCCGTCCTTCATGTCATCCAGGGGTGAGTCGGACGGTCGGTCTCCTTCGCAGATACTTTTGGTGGCCTTCCCTGAACAAGGATGTGGCAGATTATGTCCTCGCCTGCACAACCTGTGCCAAGGCCAAATCCTCTCATCGTCCGCCTTCTGGTCTTCTTCAACCTTTCTCCGTTCCCAGTCGACCTTGGTCCCACATTGCACTTGACTTTGTCACCGGTCTACCCACGTCTAACAATAGGTCAGTCATACTAACGGTCATCGACCGATTTTCCAAGGCCTGTCATCTCATTGCTTTGTCCAGATTGCCCTCGGCTGCGGTCACTGCTCGCCTACTCGTCAACCACGTCTTCCGTCTTCATGGAATCCCCACGGAGATACTCTCAGATCGAGGGCCCCAGTTCATCGCCCAGGTCTGGAAGCAGTTCTGCGCATCCCTGGGTGCTAAGTCTCAGCTAACATCTGGTTACCATCCACAAACCAATGGACAATGTGAGCGACTCAACCAGGAAATGGAGAACATGCTGCGTTGCCTTTGCTCCGCCAACCCCACCACCTGGAGCCAGCATCTCGTCTGGGTTGAGTATGCTCACAACTCCCATGTGTCGGCTGCCACGGGTCTCTCTCCATTCGAGGCCTCTCTGGGTTTCCAGCCTTCTCTTCTTCCCTCCTCCTTCCCTGATGCGGTCATCCCCTCTGTCCGCTCTCATTTGGCCAGGTGTCGCCGGGTCTGGGATCAGACCCAGGCTGCGCTCCAGCGCACCGCTGCCCAGAACAAGAGACTGGCGGACAGGAGGCGTCTCCCGGCTCCCACCTACGTCTCCGGTCAGAAGGTTTGGCTCTCCTCCAAGGACTTTCCTCTCAGGACTGAGTCCCGGAAGCTTTCTCCCCGGTTCCTGGGTCCGTTCGAGGTGGAGACCGTTCTGAGTCCTTCGGCTGTGCGCCTCAAGCTCCCTTCTCACCTTCGGGTGCATCCGGTCTTCCATGTGTCCCGCATCAAGCCGGTTCGCTCCAGTCCGCTCTGCCCCCCGGTTGAGCCTCCGCCTCCGGCCCGGGACATCGGCGGTCATCCTGCTTACACGGTCCGTCGTATCCTCGCCTCTCGGCCCCGTGGCCGCGGATATCAGTATCTGGTGGACTGGGAGGGCTACGGCCCTGAGGAGCGTTCCTGGGTCCCGCGCTCTTTCATCTTGGACCCCACTCTCATCCGGGATTTNCCGGGCAGTGTGTTTGGGATCATTGTCATGTTGGAAGACCCAGCCACGTTTCATCTTCAAAGCTCTCACTGATGGAAGGAGGTTTTGGCTCAAAATCTCACGATACATGGCCCCATTCATTCTTTCCTTAACACGGATCAGTCGTCCTGTCCCCTTAGCAGAAAAACAGCCCCAAAGCATGATGTTTCCCCCCCCATGCTTCACAGTAGGTATGGTGTTCTTGGGATGCAACTCAGTATTCTTCTTCCTCCAAACACGACGAGTTGAGTTTAGACCAAAAAGTTCTTCTTTGGTTTCATCTGACCACATGACATTCTCCCAATCCTCTGCTGTATCATCCATGTGCTCTCTGGCAAACTTCAGACGGGCCTGGACATGCACTGGCTTCAGCAGCGGAACACGTCTGGCACTGCAGGATTTGATTCCCTGCCGTTGTAGTGTGTTACTGATGGTGACCTTTGTTACTTTGGTCCCAGCTCTCTGCAGGTCATTCACCAGGTCCCCCCGTGTGGTTCTGGGATTTTTGCTCACCGTTCTCATGATCATTTTGACCCCACGGGATGAGATCTTGCGTGGAGCCCCAGATCGAGGGAGATTATCAGTGGTCTTGTATGTCTTCCATTTTCTGATAATTGCTCCCACAGTTGATTTTTTCACACCAAGCTGCTTGCCTATTGTAGATTCACTCTTCCCAGTCTGGTGCAGGTCTACAATTCTTTTCCTGGTGTCCTTCGAAAGCTCTTTGGTCTTGGCCATAGTGGAGTTTGGAGTCTGACTGTTTGAGGCTGTGGACAGGTGTCTTTTATACAGATAATGAGTTCAAACAGGTGCCATTAATACAGGTAACGAGTGGAGGACAGAAAAGCTTCTTAAAGAAGACGTTACAGGTCTGTGAGAGCCAGAGATTTTCCTTGTTTGAAGTGACCAAATACTTATTTTCCACCCTAATTTACAAATAAATTCTTTAAAAATCCTACCATGTGAATTCATGGATTTTTTTCCCACATTCTGTCTCTCACAGTTGAAGTGTACCTATGATGAAAATTACTGACCTCTGCCATCATTTTAAGTGGGAGAACTTGCACAATCGGTGGCTGACCAAATACTTTTTTGCCCCACTGTAAATGTTCATAATTCATATTTAAAGTTTTAATGGTTTACATTTGTAAATTATGTTTGTTTTATTGGGTCGTTGTGGGTTAAATATGACATTTTTTACTGTATTGCTTCCTGCTAGATGTCTTCTTAAATAATACATAAAAACACTAATAGATGAAGGAAAAACAATCTTAACAAGCCAATATAAATCTTGGAACAGTTTTTTAAATGGAAAAACAAATCAATATTGTGTTGGTGAATCACAAAATGAAGAGACGCTTTTCCTGCAGTAGCTGCTGTGTCCAGATTGTGCTTCATTTTCACAAATAAAGTATTTGTTTTGGGTACTTCACCATTTTTACTGAATTAGGTTTTAAATATGAACTTGTTTGACCAGCCACCTTTGTTTTAATTTGAACTTTGTCTTTTGATTCGATTGACAAACACATGTCCTGAAAATTTCAAATGATCCATTTATGCCAACCAATCCTGTCTCAGCTGTATCATAGTTACAGATTATATATGATATATATTTATATATAAACACATCACCAATAAATCCTGGGTTTCTTTCTTCCATGCCTGTGTAGTGATCTCTGGTAATCGATAATAAACAGGAAGACTAACAGGCATTTTACAAATGAAAATAATTGTTGGAGTCTAAACTTTTTTGCGGGAAATTTTCTAGTCTGATTAACAGCTTTATGGTAGTAGAAACACAGTGATAAATTAAGATACAGGTTTTAAATTTAAAGGCACAAAGGACAACAGGAGATGTTTTTAGTTTTGACTTTGCTCGACACTTGGACTTCTCTTTGTGCAGGGATTCGTTCAGTGAGCTTCTATGAACACATTGTAACAGTGGGAACTGGTCAGGGTTCCCTTCTCTTCTATGACATCCGAGCTCAAAGATTCCTGGAGGATCCTTTTAATCCAGCTAGTGGGTATCGGAAGTGCCCCACTGATGGCATCCTTAAGCTCACTACAGGGAAAGGCTGGCTGGTATGCACTTTGTTTAAATAAAATTTTAAATGTATATATGTGAAACAAATTTAGTAGCTCTAACATCAGTAGTTGGAGAATAACAGAATAATCTCAATTTAATTTGTCGTGATCTCATAATCTATTCTTCCTGTTTTCTTTGTTCCTTTCAGAATCACGATGAAACGTGGAGGAGTTACTTCTCAGACATTCATTCCTTCCCCAACGCTGTGTACACCCACTGCTATGACGAGTCCGGTACCAAGCTGTTTGTAGCCGGTGGACCACTCTGTTCTGGCCTGCATGGCAACTATGCAGGGCTGTGGAGCTAGCCTCTTCTTTTCCTCCATCAGTCTTTCACTACATCTTCATCCAGTTACTCACTGATCCACCAGACCCTCCATCCCTCACCCACCTCAGCTTCATCTACATGACTGTCTTTGACATCTTGATCAACAAAATGTTTTCCTCATGCGTGGACTCAGGAGCATGATCTTTCGTAGCCTACAGTATTGTTGTCATTTAGATTTGTGTTCATTTTTATGCCATTCCTTTTTACCAGAATATCCCTTTTACACTTCCCTCTTCAGCTTCTTGATTTAAAAAAAAAAAAATCTATAAATGTAAATGTATAATTAACTAATAAATTAAAAAGCTGCAGAGTCTGCCACTGAGAAACTCAAGAGTTTTGAAAAACATTTAGAATAAATGTACACATGTTCACATCATTTATTATTCCCATTCATCCAAACTGCAGGGATTAGGCTGTGGTCTTTTAGTCTTTTTTGTACTCAAAGATGGTGTTAACTGCTTCTTCCTCAGTTTTTAGTGTTTTGTCTGGGGGAAAAATGTAATTCACTCTCAAAATTGTTACTTTTACTTTTTCACATTAACTTGGAGAGCAATAAAAGTAAGAGATAGTGGAAGAAGGACTGTTGAGGAATGCAGTTTGACATTGGATTGAGGAAATACACCGACTGGATGGCCAACGTCAATCACAAGTGGATCAAAAATTAGACTTTTTGTTCATCATACCCTCACAGAAATGATGTAAAGAACACATTTGGATTGATAAGTGCAGGGCTGATGCTCTGCCATGATTTAATAATAAAAAATGTCTTTACTGTAATCTGACAGAAATACCCCCCTAATGTTCTAATGAGCTTTATTTGTATTTATTTCTCCCCCTTCCCTGTCAGCTCCATTTGGTCGGTCAGGTCAGGACTGTTTATCTGCTTTGTTCGAAGATGTTGTCCGTTTGCTCATTGGCAATGTTCCCTTTATTTTGCCAGGCTGCTTTCAGAAGATTTATTTTAATTATCTCAAACCATTCTGTTACTAGAGAATTTAGCCTGTGATTTAAAGTTTTTGGTTGCATATTATGTACCATCAAATACATATGATCACTGAAATGAACTGAGACCCCTCCACAGAAACTGGGGAGAAGATCTGTAGTAGCATGGTTTGATCTTCTCAGCTACAGGAGATGCAACCTTTTACAAATGGTGGAGATCAATGCTGAAGGCACACACATTTAAACTTTGTCTTGCCCTTGTTTTCATTGGGTTTTTTAATGAGGAGTGAATGATTCAGCTTTTCATTGTTAGATAGAGGCAGGCTTAGCTCAAGTTGACATGTTTGCCTTCCTGATGTCTTTCTGTGAAAGACTGCCACAGTTGATCATAGTTTTCCTTTTCTACATGGAACTTTTCTCCAGTTTTACTGATAATGATTGGACAAAATAAAACAATTCTGACCACACCTTCAAAACACTTTAGTGTATTTTATATATAAATGTGTATATGTGTAAAATGCATAAGGACAACTGCATACATTTTATGTATATGTATGAGAAAGTGTGCGGTTTGATTGGTCTACTTGATTATACTTTTTTTATATATACACCCCGTGAATGTTTTTACCAATGACTGAAACAGGATATTGTAAGATATTACCACCTGGGGAAATATATAATTCTTTAAAAAAGGAATAAATAACACAAATAAAATGTATATTGATGTAATATGGGTGCGTTGGTCATTTGTATGTATTTTAAAGACTTTCTGGTTTAATGGTTTCCAAATTGTCTGCTTCCAACCCACAAAATAACACAGTATTCCATCCATCTTGGAAATGATGTGGAGTTTAGGTGTGGAAATTTGACCATACCCAACAAATCCATGTTCCAGCTGCAAGTCATTGAAGGTCTCAAGGATTCTATTGAAAAAATATAAAAGCCTACAAATGTTCACTGTGTAACAAATGTGTTAATCAAAAACAAATATTCTCTTGTTTGGTATTTTATATAGTTATATAATATTAACCCCCTACAGGTTTATTGTTTTTCCTTTTTTGTTACATGTTTCAGATCAAACGTCAATATCAGACAAAAACTAACTAGTAACTAAAAATGCAGTTTTCATTTATTGAAGGTAAAAATGATCCAAATTAATCTGGCCCGGTGTGATAAAATTATTTCCCCCTAAACATAACAACTGCAGTTTTTTATTTCCTAATAGACTAAAATAACTGGAAACTTCATTTTGTTGGGACAACTTGGATTTCAAATATGCTGATCTTAAGCATTTTAGTTAAGAAAGCTGTAGCTTGGGATGTACTTTTTTCAGTGCACTGCACCATTTAATGAGTCAGAATGTGTTATCTTGGGTCTAATTTTGTTTCTCACCCACAAAGTTATAAAAGACACAAGACTGGCTGAACTGTAAAACTATAAAAAGCAAGGACATAAAGCATAAACAGCTTCAGCTTGTGTTGCACTAGCTTTTACATTGATTATAATAAAAATGTTCAATTAGTATTGCTTTTTTATTTATTTTTTATTTCTGAAAATATGATCCACAGTGAGATCTTGCCCCCAAAATTGAGAATCCCTAAAATTGCTGAAAACTGAAAATGAGTGAACATGTAACCAAAATCCAGATCTCAAAGAGAACTATTAAAAAAGAAAGCACTATTAGAACAACTTTTAAAAATCTGACTAGAAGAAATGGTATTTTTAATGACTGCCACTGAAGACATTTGCGCAGTCAGAAGTGTTCTGGCATGGGGCCCCGGCCCCCGACCCTAACTTTGGGAACCATTGAGCCTACATCTATTTGCTGCTGTGTGTAAAATCATTTAATAAACTCACGCAGCTTTAACTTTGTGGGTTGAATGTGTTGTTGATGGATTCGGATCGTTGACTCTGAGGAGAGTTTGATGAGATGCGAGGGGAGCATCCGCCGCGGCAGCGCGTCACGTGACCATCTTGTCTGCTGCTGGCCGAGTGAAGCGTGTTAGCAGGTAATAAAAACACACATTTTCCTTATCCTGTTTAACTTTAGTGCGACTATTTTACACCCATTGAACACGATACATAACTGCGTGTTCTCTGAAACAGCTGGTCGCTAGCTTCTCTGTTCCGCTTAGACCGTGTTCAGAAGGATGTCTTCTGAAAAATTTCTGTTGTCTTGATTCCCGGCGAGCAATGTCGGGATGGGATTGTGCGCTGCGAGGCCTTTTTCCTTTAGATTTGATACACCTTTGTTGTTAGCATACTGTTTTTTTAGTTTAGATATCGATTACATGTTTTGTGTTAAAGCGCTTATAATTAAGTAACCGCGGAACTCCAAATACGCTAAAGACTTAAACGAAACAGTTTGCTAGTCGTCGGCTATCAATTTGGACCAGATTTAGATAGCATCGTTTGTTCAGTGTCAGCACTAGCATGAAACGGCTAACTTCAGGCTAGCGAGGACAAAGGGGACGGTAGTATCAACATTACACAGTCGTTAAAGTCAGTGTTCGAAGCGAGTAAGACGTTCAGAATATGTCGTTTGTTGAAAGTATAAACACGTATTTTACAGGCTATAAAAATAAGTAACGTGACAACAACGAGCTAACGTCAACATACATTCAAAACAACGCTGTATTACCACAGTAATGACATTATAATTATTAATTAGGCAGCCGAAAATAGTTAAATGTCAGACAACTTGAACATGTATATATGTGCAGTTTTAAACATCTAAATTATTGTTTATACGAATATAAATCAGATTTAATGAGCTATCAAATTATATTGTTTTGGTATTGTTTCCGTAAAAACCCGTCCAGTTCTAATTAATTAGTGTTTAAATATCGTAAAAACGTGTCTTTGTTATAAATAATGTATTTTGTATCTATAAATTGGGTTACATTTTATTTAAAGCTTCTTCGTGTTGTAGCTTTGTTCAGTTGCTCAGCCAATGAAAAGCTTTGTATTCGTTAACGTCACTCAGACACATAAAGCTGGACTGCTATTGTTCTCTGACACATAACACATGGGTCTGTGGGGAAATCTGAACTTATTCTGCTCAAGGATACCACGGTTTAAGTTTACAACTCCAATTGTTAGACAGATAATTCAGCATGATCAATTCAGTTCTTTTGCCGGAGGGATAAAAACAACTGAGTTTTATTAGTGTCTTAAAATATTTGATATTTAGAGTCACTGACTCTAATGAAGTTTTATACTAAATTTGCAGCAAAATATAAAATGTATGGAACTCATATATTTCATACAGTTTATTCCAACCTTTTAATGGATTTGTTTTGTGTGTAGGGTGTGGGTGAGAGCTTTTATCCAGAACAAGATGGGATGTGGGTTTGGGTTTGTAGTGTGTCTGTTCTGTTTGTAAGAGGACACTGGGTTGCTCTTCATCCTTGACCCAGATTTTCAGCAAAGCTATTGCGTCACCAGGCCAACTGTGTGTCTTACAGCCTCCACAAGGCCACTATTCATTATTTGGCAGTAAGGGTTTACTATGCATGAAACATAAGTCTGGTATTGAACACTTAATTAGTTCTATGCTCTATTACACAAAGAAAAGTGTTGTTGCTGCATTGTTAACACAGTCACATGCATTGTTAGGGGTTAGGAGGTTCCAGTGCAGATGAATGTTTTGTTCACTCTTTCTTTTGCTTTTGTAGGTTTTTCTATTTTGTACATACAGAGTTTTGTATATACTGTATATGATGAGCTCGCTGGCCAGCGAAAAGGCCCGGGGCCCTCGGGAAAAAGCGCTGCCAGCTGCTACTCAAACATCACAACCACAAAAACAGATACAGGTGAGCCTTTTCAACCTTAACACACCACTCTGAACTGTAGATGCCTTAAGATAAAGCAGAAATGGGCACATGACCATAACATTGCCAAAAATAATCAGATTACACACATTATATTAATTGTTGCAAAGGGTTTTCTTTTGATTTATCTAAAACTACAAAATACTTTGAAAAAGACAAGAGATGGTTGTTCTGTGGCTATTTCTTTATAACTGATTTTGAACAATGACAGGCTAACAATTATAAGGGAACAAAGCTATCCTCACCAACCTGGCCCTGTGTGATAAAGTAATTGACCCCTCAACCTAATAACTGGTTGTAACACTCTTGGAGGTAAAAAGTGCTATTAAGTGTTTGTGATAACTGGCAATGAGTCTTTCACAGTGCCGTGGAGGAATTTTGTCTTGCTCTTTTTTTGCAGAATTGTATTAAATCAGCCACACTGGAAGGTTTTCTAACATGAATCGCCTGTTTAAGGTCAAAGGTCAGACATTCTGCTTCAGGATTTTCTGGTAGACAGCAGAATTCATGTTTCCACCAATTACAGCAAGTCATTCAGGTCCTGAAGCAGCAAAGCAGCCCCAGACGATTATACTACCACCAGCTTGTTTGACTGTTGGTATGATGATATTTATCTGAAATACAGCTTTAGTTTGACTCCAGAAGACTCAAGCCATCCCAAAAGTTTCACCTTTGTCTCATCAGTTGACAGAGTATTTTCTCAGAAGTCTTGGGGATCATCAATATATTTTGGGATTATAGTGAGACGGGTCTTTGTGTTGTTTTTGGTAAGCAGAGGTTTTGGCCTTTTCCTCTATTATGGTTGCCTTCCCTCACATTACCCAAGTGAGGCCTGCAGTGTTTTAGACGTTGTTCTGGGTTCTTATGTTTTTGGATTTCTTTAGAACGAGGCACGATGTGTTGCTTTTTAAGATCTTTTACAGGTTCTACAGGTCTGGCAGTAATCAGAGTAAGGGAGTTACGTAGAACCAGGTTGGTTTGGATAGCTGTTTGTCCTTAATAACTGAAATAGTCATTTGAAACCTAGAATATATTTGTCTGATATTGAAATTTGTTTGCTGATCTGAAACATTAAGTGTGATTTAAAAGCAGAAACAGATGTGGGGGATACTTTTTCACAGCACTGTAAATGCTCTTCTTGTATCTGTCATACAGGCTACTGCTGAGCAGATTCGTCTTGCTCAGATGATCTATGACAAGAATGATGCTGACTTTGAGGACAAAGTTAATCAGGTTGAAACACATTCTGACATTTTCAATGCAGTCATATTCACTCATGTATGTCAGATCACAGTTTTAAGTTTTGTTATTGTCACAAGTGTAGTTTTTTGAAACGTCTCAGTCACTAACAGTCATGTTACTTTCTCCAGCTGATGGAGGTGACAGGGAAGAATCAAGATGAGTGCATGGTAGCACTTCATGACTGCAATGAAGATGTTAGCAGAGCCATCAATTTCCTCCTGGAGAGCACCTCAGACATGGTACATTTTTCATTTATTCTCACTTCAAGATAAAACCCTGTCAATTATCCTGCAGGGATTTTCCAATGTGGTCTAGAACTGGGTGATATTACTGACTTTTTATATTATATTGATCTATATATTTTAAACAAGATAAAAAAGGACAATGCAATTGATTCTCCAAAAATGTTCTCTAATGGTTTTGGAGGGTTATGTAATAGTTAAATTATATAAAGATTTTAACAACATAGTAGCATTTACATTTGAAAGAAACTCACAGAAAATAAGTATATTACTAATTGTAGTTATTTATATAGCTATTTTGTTAATTAATGGTTGATCTTACTTGTTCAGTTAAATCTCCACTGTAACTTATACAAATATCAGCTATAGATAAAATACCTCAGATTTACTGTGAACACAAATGCAACTGCAACATATTTATAAGCAGCTCCGGAATCCTTTTAATCCACTTCAGACATTTAATAACTTTATGGATAACAGTAATATAATTTAAAAACTATATACTTTTGTGTTTGTATATATTGTGATCACACATAAGTTTTTTATGACTTAACAAACTTGATTATATCTGTTAAAAGAGGTCAACCTTTTTTCTATAATTGCATTATACAGTTTTGTTAATCACATTATGTTATTACCTATTTTGGGGTTAATACAATAAAACTCCTTATCATGGAATATTATTACGATAATTGATATTGTACCTTACTGATTTCTGATTCTGATGACTAGAAGCACTCATTTCTTTATTTTATAATTTTTAAAAATATTTGAGAACTTACTGTGTTTAATGATAGCAAACTTTACAGGTAATGACTTTTACAAAATCTACAACAGCATCAGGTAACAAGGATTTCCCTCACTGTCACTATAACTCTATAAACTGCTACAAGTGACTGCAGACATGTTTTTTAGAATCAGGTTGTAAGTCCTTCATCCTTTCTTTTACCCCCTTTGTTTTTAATCACTATTGTTAAATACCTTAAGAGATGGTTACATTTATGTTGTAGTAAAATCTTTATATGAATTAGCTGTTTAGCTGTGATGTGTTTGTGACTCAAACAATAAAAATAATTTTTAAGCACCCAATTTAAAAACCAACTGATTCCAGTCAGCAGAACATCCCTAACATGAACTGTTATTTTAAAAACCATTGATATCAGTGCTCTGGTGTCTTATTTCAAAGTTAATTCAGTATCTCACTTGTCTAACAATGTTGGTGACAAATTAGCAGGGGTGTTTCCAAAATATCTGGGAAAATATTCTCAAAGGTTCTCAATTTCCTCACTTGTGTTGCTGGGCCTTGCTTCCATGTTGCAGGATTTCTTACCACATTTAGATAATCTGCACGACAACTTTCCTCTCAAAATAGCCACAGAGTTATTGCTGGAATCTGGAATACATCTGGAACTATTTTCAATTTAATTTACATGAGTCATAAATTGTGAACAAAATTTGGGAGGGGTTGGCTAACAAATCACGACCTAATTGAGGCATAATTAAGACACACAATGACTGAACTGGGACAAATAATTTTATGCAACTGTCACAGTTTGTTCTTAAATACATCATAGTTACCCCACAGGACTTGGCCATGTACAAAACATGGTTGTGTATATATATTCATTCAGTGTGGTTTGTAGTTATGATTATCTTTACATCACACAGCTGCATAATGTGTTTTTAGTTACCATTGTATTTAAATGGAACTGTCAGTGTGGCCCATTTTAATATTTCTGGTTTGTTAAAGTGTTCAGTAATATCTGAATATTATGCTTACCTTTAGACGTGGTTATCATCAGCTGAGGTTATAATCAATGCATTGAACGTGCTGATTTTCTTTTCCTTTTCTCTGAATAGACCTCATGGGAAACGGTGGGGAAGAAGAAACCCCTGGTGAAGGAGGGTCCATCAGAAAGCAAGGAGAACAAAGAGAATAGGGAGAAGAAAGGAGAGAGGGAGGCTAGCAAGGGCCGTGCATCTGCCAACCGTAAAGGCAAAGGGGGGAGTCGGAGAGGGCAGGGTGAGTAACTTAATCTCAACACAGAATCAGGTTGGTTCAGAGCTGGCTGTTCATTTGGTTTCTGGAATGCTCTTCATTCATCCAGTTACTGATGTAGTTTGTGATTTATTTTGTGTATGAACAGCACGTCCAGAGGAGAACGGCGTGGAGGCCACACCGGTGGACAAAGGTTCAGATCGAGGTCGGAGGGTCAAAGGTAGTAGAGGTTAGTGGATTTATCCTACAGCACTGTCACTAGGACAAGTCGTTTTCTGTGTGTTTATTACCTCTGCGTGGATGTTTTGCAGGATCAGGAGTTCGAGGTAGAGGTAGAGCACCAACAGGGAGCAGGTTCTCAGCTCAGGGCATGGGGTAAGGTGGTCACACACATCTATATACACTCACAGGAAATGTTCTGGAATTTTACATACATGTAGTATACTTAAATCATTCAACGTCCCATTAAACAACATGTAACTCAACAAAGTTCCTCATCTATTGGGCTATTTTACCAAACCAAGTTAATAACAAACTGTAAAATTTGGGAAATAATTAACTTTGTGTAGGTTTTGAACCCTGCCAAACTCCCTTCACCTTTCTGTATTTTGACCAGGACTTTCAATCCTGCTGACTACACCTCAGAGGCTGGGACTGGGACCACACAAAGTGAGGTTTGGGACACAGCCAACAACAACAACAGCACAGATGGGACAGGTAAGGTCTGAAGGGCACATATGTTACTGATGACTATTATGTACAAAGTTGTAGGTGAACAGATATTGTCCATCTTCTAGTTGCCTGGAGGAATACTCTGGAGGACTGGGCAGCTGAGGAGTGGAGTGAGGATGTCAGTGTAAGTTAAGATCATTTTAACATAATTTATTCAGCTACGTGTTTGTTATCTTTTTTGTGTAACCATTTAGCTTTTTGTGTCTTTATGCAGCTCTCAGAGACCAAAGTGTTCACTCCCTCATGTGCACCTGCTGCTGAGAACCATATCACACCTGGGCAAAGGTAAACAGCCTCTTAGTGAGCTAAAACATGAATATGTATTCAGTTCTGTAGGATTCACAACACTCCATGATTTTGTTCTAAGAACATCTACTAACATAGTTGACTGTTTTGTTTGTGTTAGTCTGGACCTTGCCTCTCTGCTGCAGAAGCCTGGTGGTGTTGGAGGAAGAGAACCACCTTCCTCCACCTCCACACAGAGTCTGGTCTTCACTAACTCTCACCACCACCAGCCACCGCCCCCCAGCCGCAACGCGACCAGCAGCACAAGCTATGCACACGCTGCTCTGGTAAAAACATGATTCATGTTCCTTCATGTCACATAGTGCAGATAAACCATAACGACTGATAACTTTATGTTCTCCTTCATAAAGTCGTCAGTTCTGGGAGCTGGTTTTGGAGACTTGGGCCAGGCCAAGAGGACTCAGCCCAGTGCTGGAGCTCAAATACTGGAACAGTTGAAGGGTCCCGGCTTGGGCCAGCTGCCCTCATCCCAGGCCGCACCTCCTGTCAGCACCCAAGGAAGCAACTCTTCCATCGGCCGACTGCCAGGTCTGGGAGCACCTGTACCTCCACCCTCCTCCTCCAGCTGGGACATGAAGGCTCCAGAATCTAACACCAGCTCTCTGTCTTCACAGTTCAGCCGTAAGCCGATCAGCCAGGGTGTGCTCTTACTTTGTGTTTGTGTTAGTGTGTGTACTTTAATTTCTTACTGTGTGTCTATTTTATTCCGTATCTACAGGTGAGTTTGGCCTGCAGCCAGAACCGTCTCTTGTGTTGAGCCAGCTGGTTCAGAGGCACACCGGCCCCTCCTTGCCTCTGGCACGCCAGCCCAGTCCTCCATCGCAGCAGCAAGCTCCCAGTGCTTCGGTGTCTTCTGCTTCCCAACACATCAGCACACCAGCACAGGCCGGCCCGGTGATGGCTGCTGCTGGTGCTAAACCTCCTGCTCCCGGTGCAGGGCTGGACCCTCAGGGGAGCAATACACCGCAGCAGCAACGAGCGCAGCTCAAAGGCCCGAAACGAAGGATACCTCCCACATCAAAGGTGGGAACTGGATGCATGAAGTTACTGTCAGATAAATGTTTGTAAGCTTGTGAGAAAGTAAAATATATATATTTTTAAAAACCTCCACTCTGGCAGATTCCCTCCACAGCGGTGGAGATGCCAGGCTCAGCTGACGTCCCTGGACTAAACCTTCAGTTTGGTGCTCTGGACTTTGGCTCAGAGTCTGCACTGCCAGAGTTTGGAGTTGTGGACAACTGTGTGAATTCAGTGTCTCGGGAGTCCACACCGGCACCTGTCTCAGCGCCGCCTGCATCAGGACCAGGGACCCAAAGCCACTCTAGCCTGTACTCTAAACCCCTCAGGTACTGTCACTGATTATTTCCACGTTAATATCATTATTCTTAAGTAAATAAGGGACTCATGTTTCTTATTTCGTCATGTAACTTAAAATTCTAAACTATTCAAATAAATTAATAAATGAAGCATTTATATTAATGCTGTTTAATGTTTCTTAATTACCTTAGAGGTCACAGTGAGAGCCTTTACAATGTTTGGCTTCATTTATACAGTTTGGTTTCTCCTCAGTACTTGAAGTCTTTGTTTCGCTGCATCTACAGTATTAAAAAGGAGCAGCACTGAGACAACTCATTAGTGGAATAAAAAAGCCTTTTTCCAACTAATGTTAAAACCTCAGCCATATTAGAGCTGTGCCCTGCAGCTGATAGATTAGTGCAGCTGTCTTGTAAACGATGATTTATAGAATAATTTATTGATAAGATGTCACCAAACTTAATTTTTTTCTTTGTCAGATTGTTTTTGCATTTAATTTTCTTGTTGCATTATTAGCTAGAGAGCTTTTGCTGGAAAACATTGTCAGCTGGGAAGCTTGTTCTCAAGGAACAACAAGTCATCAACAACTTTTATTTTCACCTCACTTCTCTCTCTCATGCCGTGTACAGCGTGTACTCAGAAAAAGGAGAACATCTTGAGATGACAGCAAAATGCTGTGAAGATTCTCCCTCTTCCTGTTTACACTAAAACTAACACTTTGGTTCAAATGTAGCAGCTTTTGTTCTTTTCTTTTCTTCTGCCTGTGAACATCTGTGCTCTTCTCTTTTTCTTGGTGTTTTGCAGTGACTCACTGGGCAGCCCTCTCTCAGTTGCCCTGCCTTTGCCCCTGTCATCATCAGAACCCGTGTATCACTCTTCAGCTGGGGCCATGCCCAGTCTCACGCCGTCGTTAGGTTCTGCCAGCTCCACCAACCCTCCATCCTCCTCCACTTCGGCAGCCTCAACAACCTCCTCTTCCGCACCTTCAGCTTCTCCCTTCTCCACAGTGGGGGGAGGTTATGATGGGACAATGCCCCCTCACACGAGACTGGCCTTTTCTCAAAGCAAAGAGGCCACAGGGCCAGTAATGGTGGGTAATCATTTCAAGGACCATTTTTATCTAGTCTCAATTCAAAGAGAAACCATTAAACTGATTTGTCTTTGTGGGAAAGAGACAGTCAGCAGCATGTTGAGAAAATGTTTTACTTTTAACCTGTTATCAGTCATGATAAACTGTTTCGGTTTCTTTTTAACACTAGGTAAAGATAACTGAATCCCACTGAAGTTGTTTCCACCTTACTAATATAAACTTAATAAAATGTTTGGAAACATTTCAGTTGATTTATCCCGTTTATTAATACCAATTGGTGTTGTATTATAATTCTGAGAAACATAGTAATTGTTGTTATTTATTTTTGTTGAATTAAAACAAGAATTTTTTATTTCATCAGAACGGTCTGAATGGTGTAAGAACCTCTGCTGCTCTAGACAGTGAGTTACCTATTTATTTTTCATTGCATAATTCTCATTGGGAGATAAAGGCCTGCTAATGATGAGAACAGCTACACTCACATGGTGCACTGAGCTCCTAGAGGTGAGATGGGAAGATAATCAGCCAAAACTAGTTCATTCTCCTTCTCAGCTTCATCAGCTTCTTCCACACCGAAGCCAGAGTCGCCATCTGTGAACATCAACACCAACGGCCCTTCAGCCCCCTCCTCCCACTTACCCTCCACGCTGCCTGCACACAGCTCCAACACACTCCAGAACCTGGCACAGGACCTGCCATCGGCGAGTCAGCTCAACTCCATGAACAGGTCAGGACCTTAGTCTTTCCTCTAATATCTGAACAGCTTGTGGTGTTCATCACTTTGTCTAAATGTGTCTGACTGTTAGCACTTAGCTCTGTGTTAGAGTCAATGGGCTTACACAACCTAAAAGGCTCAAAATGTGAGTTCTTCTTCTGCTCTTGCTGATGATGACTCCTCTTCACCTTACAGTCATGGCAGCAGCCATTCCTCAGTTTCAGCTCTGGGATCAAGCTCTCTCACTGTGAGTATCTGTATTAGCATGATGATAATGCTTGTATTACACCTTGTCCTTTGCATTATTATACTGTACTTATAAAAAGTTAAAAAGATTTAACAAAGAACTACACAAATACATGAAAAAATCCTGTTCAAATCTTTTTTTTAATGTCTTTTAGTACACAAGTGTTGACAGCAACAACGTTAGCTCTTTGGCTCCATCGTCTAGCTCTTACACATCATCGCAGCCCACAAACGCCTCGCTCCACTCAGCACACAACAGCAGCAACAGTAGCAGCAGCATCAGCCACCTGGCCAACATGCCCAGCCTGGGCAGCAATATGAGCAGCGCAGTCGGAGGGATCACGGGGACTAGTGGACTCCACTCTGCTGCTACCATCGCCACCAGCACTGCGCTGGGACTCGGCTCCAATGGAGCTACTGCCACATCCAACCTCTCTGCACCGAGGACCACACCCCTTCTCTCCTCCACTGGTATACACACACACACACACACACCAGAGACAGCAGAATATTAATTTATAATGTGTAAAATGAACTAAACTGTTAAGTAGAGTCAAATTAAAGATGCTGGTTTTTAAATGATAAAACACTGTGTTGACAGGTAAAGCTCCTCCTAACTTATCCCAGGGTGTTCCTCCTCTACTACCCAACCAGTATATTATGGGCCCAGGGGGGCTGCTGCCTGCTTACCCAGTAAGTAAACCATCATGGTCTAAAATCACAGTTTTTTTTTTAGTCAGTGAATTCAACAGCTTAAATCTCCTTTAGAAATGTGTATTTATTTTCTCTTTTGTTAATCTCATAACAGTCTCTGGTATTTGTTCCAGAACCCTCTAAACTAAATAAATAAATCTTAGTTATGACTTATAACTTGACGAATAAGCCATTAGTATTATCACTTCATGTTTACAAGAATACAAAAATCTTGCTTGTAAATCATATAATTTCTCAAAAAACTGGACTGAACACTAGTAAATGGATACTTACTTCTTCAAAGTTCATGCAAACACATCAGTTGAAATCTTTAAATTTAGTTTTGCTGTAATTTATTATTAAGCCAGCATGTTACTGAGCTGTTGGGGACTAATTACAAAGGGAATTTGCAAAGGAGGTTCTAAAATGTCTCAATAAACATTCATAAATGTTTTCAATTTCCCAACGTGAACTGCAGGGCCTCGCTCTCGTTTCGCTGGAATTTAAACAACTTTAAAAAATATGCATGTCAAGTTTTTCTCTCAAATTTATTAGAGTTGTTGCAGTCAGGATTTGCAAGAGATGCAAGTCAACTTTGGGAGGAGTTTGTAATTATGAACAAATTGAGATGTAATTAAGCCATTTTGTGACTAAATTGCAACAAGAACATTTGCACAAGTTTTATGACTTTTTGCAGTAAGAAATGGATCTTTTTGGCTTTCCATGCGCAATTATTTTATCTTCTATAACCTTGTTCTTGATTACATCACTTATGATAAATCTTTTCTCTGAACTGTATTTTTTCCCTGTTTTCAGAGATTATACATTGACTTGTTTATGTTTTCTAGAACATATATACCGTAACTGAGTGTGTTTACTTTTTGTATTTGACAGCAGATCTACGGCTATGAAGACCTTCACATGCTCCAGTCCAGACTGCCAATGGTGAGCTCCATCATAGTGCTCTCAGGATACATAACGAGACTTTATTTAATGAATGAACAAACAAGTGAATGAAGTTGATAGGGACCCCAATTTGGTAAATTAAAAATAGAATAGAATAGAATAACCTGATTCATTCAGATTTCCTTACATCTTCTCAGTCTCTGTTTCACTTCCATGAACTCATAACTGTAAATTCCATACAGCCCCACTTCTAAATCCTCCCTGAATTCATCTCACTGGGTCTGAAGTTTTCTAGGCTCTCATGATCCTGTTCTGCTCCTTCAGCCCTCTTTGCAGGATTACTATGGAATCACATTCCCTGGCCCCACAGCAGCTCTTTCCGGTAGAGATGGGAGTTTAGCCAACAACCCTTATTCAGGTGAAGCACCTAACCCTTCTGCTTGTCTTTTCTAAAATCCAACAAATCGGTGTACATTCTCACGTCTGTCTTTGTTGATCAGGTGAAGTCACAAAGTTTGGTAGAAACGACTCGACTTCCCCAGCGCCCCCCACCAGCCTGGCTGCCCCACAGCCTCCCCAGGCCCAAAGCCAAGGACAGACCCAGACCCAGCCTCAGCCTCCTCAGGCCCAGCCTCAGCCTCAGGGCCAGCCTCAGCACCACAGCAGTCAGCAGGCCTTTCTGCCTCCAGGCTACAGCTACACAGGCCTGCCGTACTATCCCGGAGTGCCCGGTGCCGTCCCCAGTGCTGCCGCCTTTCAGTACGGCCCCACTGTGTTCGTTCCACCTGGAGGCCCGGGACCGGCTTCAGCCAAGCAGCACAGTATGGGCCTGGGTCTGGGAAACCCCTCAGCCAGCCCATTCCAGCAGCAGGCACAGCAGCAGCCCGGCGGCTACGGCCAGCACACCTTCAGCTCAGGTACAAGATCCATTTTTATCAACAATTATCTAATTTAAAAATGTTAATTGTTTGGTAACTGCAGATCTCATGTGCACTGTTTGAGAGTGATCCTTTCTGTTTCAGGTTATGAGGAGCTGACAGCAGGGCCAGCAGGAGTAGAATACAGTAAAGGGTACAACTCCTCACAGGCACAAGCCAAGTCTGCTGCTGCAGGGCCTGGGAAAGGTAGGACGAGATCAGGCTTTGTTTTGTTTTTAGAGTTGTACTGGAATGTAGCATGTAAATAAAACAACTTATTTTCCAGGTGTCTCAGTGACATCCAGTAACTCCGGTGTGCCAGACATCAGTGGAAGTGTTTACAATAAGACCCAGGTGAGTTTCCTAGTCATTGTGACCACTCTGTTCTGCTCTTTTTATGCATTTTAAAACCTTTTTTTCTTCTCCATCTCCAGTCTTTTGATAAGCAGGGTTTCCATGCAGGGACCCCTCCTCCCTTCAGCCTGCCATCAGCCCTGGGAGGTCCAGGGCCACTGAACCCTGGAGCAGCTCCTGGAGGCTATGCACCTGCCCCATTCCTCCACATCCTGCCTCACCAGCAACCTCACTCACAGCTGCTGCACCACCATCTAGCTCAGGATGGACAGGTGATTGATTTAATGCTTCTTACACATTTCCTTATTTAATATTACTACTTCACCTGTGATTTTTACAACATTTATTTAATATTTTCAGGGTGGCCCAAGCCAGCGTGGCCAGTCCAGCAGCCTGCAGCAGAAGAGCCAAGTCAACAAGTCGAGCTATGGCAGCTCGCCTTACTGGGCCAACTGAATGGCTACATGCTGTGTGTGTGCATAAACGTGAATGCACACACACCGGCATACCTAACAAAATCGTAGAGGGACAGAACACACTACCATCCCCTCCCCCTTTGCTCTGTATATCTCCTTTTCAAATTTATGGCTGTTGTATGTAAAATATATTTATGTATTTATACAGTATATATGTATTGGTAGGACATAAAATGTGGTTTTCTGCATTGTTTTTATTTTGAAGGACATTTTATTTCAAAAAAATTGTGGAAAGATGAGAATGCTAAATCATGGAGATAAAGTTGGTGAATATACTTGAACACAAGCATCTTGTGATGTGGATTTTTATTTTTTATTATGCATACATGAACTGAGAATGATGTACATAGGTTACACGCATCATTTTCACGGCAAAGGCCTTTTTTATTTTGGAAAACAAATGTTTTTGTAACTTTGGTCACTCACATCTGTGAATCCTTATATTGAGGGTGACTTTATAGCTTGACCTTTGTTTCCTCCCCTTTTCTTTCCATTTGTCTCTCATTCCTTAATTCTTACTAGTTGGTTGGTTTGACCAGCCAGGCCTTGATGTCATTTTAACCCTTGTTGTCCAAATTAAAAGTTACAAACTGTTTCTATGGATCTGGCATCAATATTTCATTTTTTCCATACTGTTTTTGTACTCGTTATTCTGTATGAGGTTTAAAAAGCACTTGGTGATGGAGATATGGACAACTTGTCAAAATGTGTATAAAAACTCACTCATCCAGGATGAGAACAAATACCTCCAACAGAAGTCTCTTTTAGGATTGCATCCTTCATACATTCAACTTTAAGCATGTAAAAACAGCTGCTACATTTACACAGCCATGACACAAATTTAAAATTATTACAAAAATATGAATACAAGGCATCCTGTGCAAGAGTATCTTGAATTGAACTTTAGATCAGTAAGTAATGAGATCCTTTAAAAGCAGCCACTGAATTATCAATCTTTCAGGAAAATGAGCAATGATGAAGTTTAGAAGCAGTTGCGCCATTTTTTGTCCTCGTAGACACAGAAAATATTACTTGGCACTTATAAGTCTGAAATATTTTTAAAATTATGTACAAACTGCTTCAAGTCAGTCACCAATCGTTTAGGACATTATGAAGCAGACTTTTCTTAAAATGTGCAGAGAACCACTACCCAATCCCTCCAACAGGACCAAGGGCTTATGGACTACCCAGGACCAGATTTTTAAGGCTTTTTAGGAGGTACCAAATGTTTTACTTATACATCTCATTTATTCACAAAGCATGTTCTTTTATGATATACAGTTTAATTGGCATAGTGGACTGCAAAAAAAACAAACAACAAAAAAACAACTTTAAACTAGTCTTAGATGAGTAAAAAATAAAACTGTACAAAGTCTGTAGAGTTTCTAATCTTTTTTCTTCTTCCTTTTTTTCTTCTCTGATACAGCTGGTTCAGGGGTTTCTTCTTCAACATTTATCATCTCAGTCTTTTGTTTCTTTTTCTTTGCTGGAGTATCATCTGTGGCTTCCATCTCCTCAGCAGCAGCTTTTCTCTTTTTCTTCTTCACTACAGATGTGTTGGCCTCATCATTCTCCACCTTCAGGGAAACGAGACCAGACAACAATCAGGAAAAGATCATCAATCCTGACTTAAACACGTTACAAATGCCGAGTCTCCTTTAGATGGTTTAAATGTGCGACTCACTTCAGTGATCAGGCCCACTGACTAGGGCCAGCCAATGGTTCGGAGTCGTATTTATATTGCATGTCGTACACTGAGAAAGGACCACCTGTGAGGGTCAGGTCTCAAATCAAAACATGCTCAGCCAGAAACCGAAACCAAATCTTACCTCGTCTTCCCCTTCACCGTTTGTTTCTCCATTTGCTTCAAGATCTAGCAACTTCTTTTCACGCTTCTTGCGTTTCTTTTCTTTTTTCTGCTGTTTGCGCTTGATCTCAGCTGCAACATCAGTAGCCTGAAGGGAAAACAACAAAACCAAGATTAAAAACCAGAGTGAAACTGTTGAGTGGCTCCTAAGGTTTGTCAATACTGCATCAGGCTCATTAAATCAGTTTTTACCCTCACTGTAATGTCAGGGAAAGACTTGTCATCATACAGCAACAATCTTACCATTTTAAAAACGTTTGTTTTCCTCAAGCTTACCTCCTTCACAGCCTCCTGCATGACATCCACATTCTTTCTTGGTACCTCGCCGGTCTCATAGAAAGTCAGCCGCTCCTCCACCTGTTCACGCAGCTTGTCACCAAACACATTTGTTGGTATATCTGCAACAACAAAATAAATCATGAAAAACACAGCAGGTGAACACAGCGGATCTAACTTGAGAGACATGGCCTTGCTCAGAAAATACCATCTCAACATCAACCCGAAGGATGAATACTGTTGACGAAAAATATGAGCATCATCGCAAATCTGAAAAGAACTCCTGCGTACTGCTACAGCAGCTCCACTCACCAGAAAAACAGTCGATACGTGAAGCGATGGTGCACTTGTTAGCCAGGTATCTGGAGATGCGTCCTTTATTCTTGGCGGCCGCGCGTCCAATGAAGGTAGAGTGGAAGATGAGGCCATACTTAGGGGTGTTGCCACGTGTCTTCAGCGCTCTGGGTAAAAATACAACCGCTTCACATTCAGGATGAAAAGATGTTATCAGTCAGAAAAAGCTAAATAAGTTAAAATAATCTACCTCAGATGTCTTCTTAGTCTTTAAAAATACAAGTCCAAATACACTTGAAAACTTTACAAATACATTATTTTATGCAAGTAGGAAATACACAAATATAAACATGTTTTAGATGGTAGGTCACTGTCTCATGTCAGCTACAAAAAGCTCCCTCTAGTGGAGTCTTCTACATTTACAAGTTACTGAATTGACAACTAATGGACAGGATCAGCTGTTCATATTATCCTGACCTGTATTCAAAATATTTGAAGTGCTTACAGCACATAATTAAGTTTTTAAAATGTCTTTGCAGAAGCTTGGAGAGACAGAGTGCTACATAGGACAAACCTAGTCACCTGACAAATCTTATTGTTTAGTTAAAAAGGAAATGCGTAGACATCTGAGATCAAACATTTTCAGTTTTCTACCTCTGTTCTGTGAGTGGATGCTCAGACTGTGGGGGGTGCATTAGAGCAAGAGAGATCACTCCAGAGTAGACACAAGTGTTTTAGTCTTCTCCAGTCCCCCTGCTCTGCTCCAGCCCAGCCCTGCCATCACTGCAACCACATGTTTCCCCAGCAGGGAGGGGACGCCCCAGTACCTGAACAGGGCCTTTTCTGCTCCCAGGATCTGAACGGTTGATGCAGGGTACTTGGCCAGGTTGGTTAAACTGCCAGCATGAGAGATCAGTCGAGCCCCAACCTAAACGCAAAACAAAAAGAAAAGTCTTATCATGCTAAAAACCACCTCAAGTATAGATATTGACTTTTGTGCAGACCATCAGCACCGGATGTGTTTTTCAGCACACAGAATCAGTGGATTGACAGATTTTGGCATAACATCATTGGTCCATGTCAGGTTAAACTTGAGACTTAAACGAGGGCTCACCACTTCTCCAATTAAGGCTGCCAGGTTTGGTGCCACCTGGCCCATCTTAGAGCGCAGGTACTCCTGAAGCTCCAGACGATAGGCAACCAGGGACACAACACGATTCGAGAACCTCTCAATGTTGATCAGGTCGATGGGAGAGATGTCCATACCTACAACAGAAAGAATCAGGATGTGGTAAGCAGAGGGAAACTTGTGCTTCTCTGTGACTGTCTGCACTGTGAGCTTGTTTCTCCCGACAGGATCCGCAGCGAGGATTTGTGCCTTCACTACAGGTTTATGAGAGAGTTATTCTACCCCCCTGTGTTAGGCACCAAGGACATTAATCAGTCCGAAGTGGGCAAAAAAGGGGCAAAGGTTAAAACAAGTATCTTTAATGTCATGGTCACACAAACGGTTACTTTAATCAGACTTGCTTACCCATAGAGGAGCGGGATGCATCCAGGATGGCCTGAGCCTTGGTGCTGTCCATCACCACTTCCTCCAGGCTCTCCAGATTCTCCTCCGACAACTCCTTCCTGTTACCGATCAGCTGGGCCAGACGGCAGTACATCGAGTTATCTGAGACGATTTTGATCAGCTCTGGGAAGTGGTAGCCATACCATTCACTGCAAAAAAAACAAAACAGTTGGGATTTGATAAGGTCACTGCGCAAAAACAGAATGAAAGCTGCAATCATTGTCAACAAGAAAATGTCTCACCCAACAGTGTTGCCCTACCAGACAATAGCTAGCATAGCACAAGTGTTAGGAGAGTTTCCTGTACCTCCTGTTTCTATACAGACAACACTCTGCGGTGCACTGTCTGTGGTAAGCTTAAGGAGGAATGCTCAAGAAAACCTCATTAACAAACCAAATGTCATGCTATTAAAGAACCAGTCAAACTAAACTAAATAAACTATTCAAAACATAAAAAATAGAAGAAAAGAAAATAGCTTTATTCTGATCAGACTCCTACCGGACACGCATGGAGAAGGTGTTGATGTCTTTGTCAAGCTGATCCAACAGAGCGATGGACTGGATGATCATGTTGTCAACCCTGTTGACATTAAACTTGACTTTAGCTCTGGAGTAGCTGTGACCGAGACCCAGCTGTGCCTTGGAGGCGGCCTGGCCAGTCAGACCCTTCACCAGCGAGTGGAAGTGCAGCCGCAGGCCTGTCAGGAAAAGAGAGGGGGTAAGTGGCTTTGTTGGCTCTGGGGGGAAAAAAAGTGAATAAAATATCTGCTGGCTGTTCAGATTTTCAGTATGAGCCTTCATGAGCATCAGGATCAAAATATCACATCACAACAGGCCATAGTTTCTGCTTTTAAAATGTTATGCTCCAACCAGGTGACCCAATTGTTTCAGATTTAATACATTATTTATTTATAAATAAAAAGCATACTATATTCCTACCTCGTGTTATCTCAGCCACCACTCCACCAGTTTGTATAGAAATATTAAATTCTTCTTGAAGAGCAGCTCCAATTTTGGCATCAGAAACTCCCAAAACAGCCTTCTTTTTCCCAGACAGGGGGAGATTTGTCTCCAAAAATAGCTTGAGATCTTCATGAACCACACCTGCACTCACACAAAGATATGATTTACCAAACTCATGCATTTAGTTTAGGTCAGTCAAGACCAACTTGACCAGTTAGCTATTCTAAACAACACATTATGGCAGTAAAGCACATGGCTTTCCTCAGATGTTCAGGGATTACATTAGGCTGTCATCACGTTAGATCAGTGGATTGACAGATTATGAAACATCATTACTACTGAGGATAACATCATCTCAGTGAGACAGAAAAAGAACATGTACCTTCTGAAATTGCATTCATGTTTTCCAGGGCGGCCTGAGCTGACTTGAAGGGGAAAAAGGCAGCCAGGCTCACCATGCTGTTGAACTTCCCGATGTTCTGCACACTCCCCTCAACCTGTAAAACACAAACTGTGAGGATCCCTGTTCAGACCGAAGCAACTCGGGTGTTTGATCAGTCACTCACTTGAGGCAGCAGCATGCCGATCTCCTCCACCTCCCTGACGGCGAAGAGCGCGTAGCCTGCAGCATGCTCGAACAACACATGCAGGACCACCTGTACACAATAGTAAATCGGCTACATTAGGTGGGGGTGACACAATTAAAAGGCAACCAATGAATGAGTTCGTAGAAAACTTTCTGCACAGCGGAAGTGTCTATCACCAGTCTCCACGTGGTCACCAGAACGCACGAGGTAACCTGAATCTGGGTATGTTGCACTAAACTTACTTTACCGTATAAATTTGGATATATTCACATATCCACTTTAAAAATTTTGTGTACTAACACAAACTTTATACGTAACCACGTCGTCTTGACAGACCCACGTGTTAACCCGAGCCCTCACCAACGTGATGAAGCTAACGTGCTAATCGCCCAGCTAAAACATGTGCCATAAAGTAAAATAGTTTCTATCCACATGGCTACGAATAACACAACTGCTAGTTTAAAGTTTACAAAATCTGTTTTATGTATCAAGGTAAGAAGATTGCTGTTTAATTTTAGCCAGAAGTAGCTAACTACTACAACGATGCTAACAGGCCTTCAACTCGACTTCAGTAAAACGTTTAAAACTAACAATGTATCTTCTTTAAACTTCCTCAGTATAAGGGACTTGTTAAATGCATTGTCAAAGGAAAATTGTACGGTTAGGTTTGCTTAGTTAAGTGAACTCCTCTTACCATAATTGTAAAATCTGTGCAGCAGCACGCGTTGCGCGCCTGCACTCCTGATTCACCTTCTGAGGAAAAGACGTGTTGTTCGACGACTTCAGCAAATTGCTGCGTGACCCAAGCACCGCGATATCATCCTAGCACCGCGATATCATCCTAGCCCCGCGAGATCTCAAAGCGTGTGCTCTGTGCTGCAGTCTCCTCCTTGGACGAAAATCATCATTTAAAATATTAAATCACATTCAAGTGCTAAAATGTGATATTCTAGTCTCGGAGAAATTATAACGTGCTACTCAAGTAATGAGAAATAATTTATTATTGATATTTATGAATATATAATAATGATAATATATCATTATAATTTTAAATCATATTTAAGATATTTATATTTGAAGTTTGTGTAAATCAAAATCTTCTAGTTTTTAAAATATTTATAAATTTGTAAAAAAATATGATGAGGAAAAGTGCTGTGCTGACACTGCAATATACACTGTATATTATAATTAAATTGACAGTTTTTATTGTTCAGTCTTGTCCTCATAATTCTTTAACATTGTTTTCATACTCAAATTTTTTCAATAAATGGTCAAATAGCCTGTATTTATAGAGCGCTTTCTAGAGTGTTCTACACTCCCCAAAGCGCTGTACAACACAACAGTCATTCACCCATTCACACTGGTGGTGATAAGCCACATTGTGGCCACAGCTGCCCTGGGGCACACTGACAGGGCCGGATCTAGCCAGCCCCACTAAGGGGGGCAGATAGAATATAAGGGAGGGGCGAGTCTGGACATGCTAAGAATTTTTTGGTCATCACATCCCCTCAATCCCCTTAAATGCATCAAAAACTATGCCATCATCATATCAGTTCCTCTATCCATATACAGTTCTTCTAAAAAAATTAGCATATTGTGATAAAGTTCATTATTTTCTGTAATGTACTGATAAACATTAGACTTTCATATATTTTAGATTCATTACACACAACTGAAGTAGTTCAAGCCCTTTTATTGTTTTAATATTGATGATTTTGCCATACAGCTCATGAAAACCCAAAATTCCTATCTAAAAAAATTAGCATATTTCATCCGACCAATAAAGGAAAAGTGTTTTTAATACAAAAAAAGTCAACCTTCAAGTAACTATGTTCAGTTATGCACTCAATACTTGGTGGGGAATCCTTTTGCAGAAATGACTGCTTCAATGCGGCGTGGCATGGAGGCAATCAGCCTGTGGCACTGCTGAGGTGTTATATATATATAACATATATTATTATTATATATTGGTATACAGGTATATTGGTATTATATATTGGTATACAGTTTGGTATAGTTTGTGATGAAAATACACCGGATATTTACCCAGAAATAGCTTATTTGATTCTTAATTTCCCTGAAAATGTCAGCAGAGGTTACCTAAAAAACAGTCTCTCAGTCAGATCCTCACAATCCAGCTTTTATTTTCCTGTTTCTCACTCAGTGGAACAAATATGCAGAAAATTGTAAGTGAAATTACTGTAAAAGCTAAATCCTTTTTAAATAAATAAAACATTTATTTTGAATTAATCATAGTTTTTAAACTGAGCCAAAATGATTTAAATTGGCATCAGTTTCAGTAAGAAATGTCAGAGGGTTCATGAAGGTTCACAGCAATAAAAGAAATATAAGTTATAACAATTTATAGTTAGTTTGTTAAGTAGTACAGTCAGTTAAAGTTGAAATATTTTTATAGCTAAATACTTCATTTAACAAATGATGAACTTTGTAGGTCATAAGTTGAGCTGTATGGTTCAAACTGGATGCAATAACACTATACCTGGGTTTAATTTTTGGAAAATGTGTTATGGTCTTCTTAGGCCATTCAGAAATGTGTTGTTAGTAATTCATAATTCAGACTTTATCATAGTTTGCATGTTAGTAAATTGCTGATTAGTGATTAGTTTGTGTTCCTATTTATTTTGTCTTTAAAATCATCTTTAAAAGCGAACCAATCAGGTGAACACCTGATTGGTCTGCTTGACCTCAGTCAGTTAGATGCTGAATTTATTACCACCCAAATTCTTCAGCATCTTTCTGAATCAGGCTATAGTGCAGCTGAAATGATCAGTCAGTGCTATGATGGAGCTCCTGTCATGAGTGGGGCCAGGGGTGGGGTTCAGGCCTTACTGCAGAAGGTAGGGAATGATATTCCTTATAACCACTGCTATAACCACCAACTGCACTTGACAGTGGTCCATGCAATGCAAGCAGAGCCATGTGCTAAAACCTTCTTTGATCTATCAGGATCACTGCATTCATTTTTTTTATTCAAATAAAAATTTAAAAAAAGATAAAAAGTAATATAAAACACAAAAGATAGGTTCAATACACATATAAGATAGATTTAAAAAAGATAAAAATAATCTAAAAGACAAAATAGAAAGGTTCAACAGATAAGATAGATTAAAAAAATTAAAATAATCTAAAAGACAAAAAATAAGGGTTAAATAGAAAAGATTAAAAAATAAAAATGATAAAATGAAGTCAAATAAAAGACAAAAACAAAATGACAGAAAGAAAGAAAAAAAGCACACAAAAAAGAACAAAAAAAAAACAAAACAAAAAATAAACAGATAAATGCAGCCTCAACAGGACATAAGCCAGTGTCCTACTTGTGCCGGTCCCAAGCCCGAGTCAATGCAGAGGGTAGGGATCAAATATGAAAATAAATATATGGATAGAGGAACTGATATGATGATAGCATAGTTTTCGATGCATTTAAGGGATTGGGGGAATGTGATGACCAAAAAATATTTAGCATGTCCAGACTCGCCCCCCCTGATATTCTATCTGCCCCCCTTAGTGGGGCTGGCTAGATCCGGCCCTGTTCAGGTCAGGAGAGTTGGCAGGCCAATTGAGCACAGTAATACCGTGGTCAGTAAACCAGTTACCAGTGGTTTTGGCACTGTGAGCAGGTGCCAGGTTGTGCTGAAAAATGAAATCTTCATCTCCATAAAGCTTTTCAGCAGATGGAAGCATGAAGTGCTCCAAAATCTCCTGATAGCTAGCTGCATTGACCCTGCCCTTGATAAAACACAGTGGATCAACACCAGCAGCTGACATGGCGCCCCAGACCATCACTGACTGTGGGGACTTGACACTGGACTTCAGGCAGTTTGGCATTTCCCTCTCCCCAGTCTTCCTCCAGACTCTGGCACCTTAATTTCCGAATGACTTTGGACCACTGAGCAACAGTCCAGTGCTGCTTCTCTGTAGCCCAGGTCAGCCGCTTCTGCCGCTGTTTCTGGTTCAAAAGTGTCTTGACCTGGGGAATGCGGCACCTGTAGCCCATTTCCTGCACACGCCTGTGCACGGTGGCTCTGGATGCTTCTACTCCAGACTCAGTCCACTGCTTCCGCAGGTCCCCCAAGGTCTGGAATCGGTCCTTCTCCACAATCTTCCTCAGGGTCCGGTCACCTCTTCTCGTTGTGCAGCGTTTTCTGCCACACTTTTCCCTTCCCATAGACTTCCCACTGAGGTGCCTTGATACAGCACTCTGGGAACAGCCTATTCCTTCAGACATTTCTTTCTGTGTCTTACCCTCTTGCTTGAGGGTGTCAATGATGGCCTTCTGGACAGCAGTCAGGTCGGCAGTCTTACCCATGATTGCGGTTTTGAGTAATGAACCTGGCTGGGAGTTTTTAAAAGCCTCAGGAGTCTTTTGCAGGTGTTTTGAGTTAATTAGTTGATTCAGATGATTAGGTTCAGAGCTCGTTTAGAGGACCTTTTCATGATATGCTAATTTTTTGAGATAGGAATTTTGGGTTTTCATGAGCTGTATGCCAAAATCATCAATATTAAAACAATAAAAGGGCTTGAACTACTTCAGTTGTGTGTAATGAATCTAAAATATATGAAAGTCTAATGTTTATCAGTACATTACAGAAAATAATGAACTTTATCACAATATGCTAATTTTTTGAGAAGGACCTGTACTTATTTTCATATTTGATCCATACCCTCTGCATTTACCCGGGCTTGGGACCGGCACAAGTAGGACACTGTTTTATGCCCTGTTGAGGCTGCATTAATGGTTTTTTTTTTGTTCTTTTTATTGTGTTTTTTTTTTTTTGGTTATGTTTTTTTGTGTATTTTTGTTTTTCTTTCTTTCTGTGTCATTTTTTGTCTTTTATTTTATTTTTATCTTTATTTTTTAATCTTATCTATCTATTTAACCCTTATTTTTTGTCTTTTAGATTATTTTTTATTTTAATTTTTTTAATCTATCTTATCTGTTGAACCTTTCTATTTTGTCTTTTAGATTATTTTTAATCTATCTTATATTTGTATTGAACCTATCTTTTGTGTTTTATATAACTTTTTATCTTTTTTATTTTTTCCCATCTTATCTATCTATTGAACCTCTCTTTTTTGTCTTTTACAAAATGACATATTTATTTTTGCATGCGGGGGTGTGCATGCTGGGTAGGCAGTGCTGAGCTAGTGCTCAAAGTAATAGGGCACATAGAACCTGATTTTAAAGGCAGAGAGCTGATGATGTTTAAACTGTTTAAAGTATAAATGTAACTCAGTCTTCTTCTCAAAGTGTCAGACCACAACCACCAGACTTGGTTGTTAAAATGAGCTCAGAGCTTATCTGGTCTGGTTCTGGTTTGTGACTCAGGTCTGGGTTTCTGAGGGAAGTTCTGACAGGTTTAGTATTTCTTGTAGGTTAGTAACAGCTGATCCAAAGGTCAGCTGTTACTAATCTGTGTAATAACTGCAGTTATTTATCCAGTTGTTAAAGAAATCTGATCTCTTCCAAGTTCATCCTCTATAATACTTTTTAGCATTTTTTCAATCTCATGTTCCAGTTATATTTTACTAGTCCTGTTATCTCGCTCTTTGCCTGCTCTGGAGAACATTTAGTTTAATGAATATTTTACAGTCTGACATCCAGGTTGACTATTTTTTTCAGTTTTCTTGAAAGCCTTGCTTGTCTCACAATATCTGTATTTTTCTTTATTACATCCATATTTAGTTAATCAACTTGTTTTATTGGCAGAACATCACATCCATCTGTATCCCTAAACTCTACCTTTGTAGAGAGTTTTATATTTTAATGCCATTTATTTCCAGGATTTAATGCCACTTCCTTTTCAGAAAGACTAAGAGCTCACTTATTGGTGAAGGACAGTTGTGAACTAGGGACAATTTAGAATGGCCATTTAAACCAAGAAAAATGTTTCTTTTTCTGTTTTACAGCTGCTATGGGTTAAGTATCTGGCATCTTCTGTTTGAGTTG
>SSNR01000047.1:2484886-2508067 GCA_006937965.1 Callopanchax toddi | reverse complement strand
ATTTTTTGACACTTTGGGCTCCAAGATTGGGTCATCTTTTATCTCAGCTTGAACAACACCTGGGTTTGTGGGCTTGCAACTTCTTGTGTTTTCTTTTAAAGGGCGTTTCTTTACAACTGCATCATGCTCCATTGTGAAAAATCTATGATTCAGAGCATCAGCTGGCTTGATTCTATCTAATGGATTTAAGGTCAGCATCCTCTTTAGAAGGTCCACAAATTCTTTTAAATCTTCAAATTCCATGGGATCCTTTAGTCCATCTGTCATTTTCAATAAGTCGTCCAGAGAATTTAAATGATCAAAAACTGGTTGACTCTTTGGAACTTTCTCTCCGGTTCTCTGTTGATATTCTTCAGGTGTTTTAAACTTCCAGGAATATCTTACCCCTCTCTGGTCACTCGTCAAAATGCGATTAAAAAATAATTCGGCACGAGATCCAATTTCAAGTGTGAATTCGTCAGGCATACCAAGGAGTTTTAAAATCACCCTCAAAGCTTCGTATTCACTACATGATGGAAACAAATGCCGACCTAAAAACAAACAGGCTAATGTACAGCCAAGGCTCCAGATGTCCACACTTTCATTTGTATATTGGCCCAGGTGAACCTCTGGTGCCCTGTATGCTATAGTCTGTATGATTTTATTAATTCCTAATTGATATGTCTTACAAGAACGTCCAAAATTGCATAACTTCACCTTAAACGGTTGTGACTCATGATCAACTAGCACAATAGCTTGTGGCCTTACGTTTGTGTGTGTGACTCCAGCATTTTTCAGAGCTGTCAAAGCTACCAACATTTGTTGGGCGATCGCTCTTATTTCAGCCACCCTCAGACGAGTACGCATTTCCTTTCGCATGAACTCCCACAATTTTAAATCCAGTGCTTTGAAAACCAGGCAAAAACAATCCATATATTGAAAACTGTCCAAATATCTGACCAGGTTGCTTTCTTCAGGGTCAAGCTGACTGAGAACTTTTAATGCATCCTCTTGATTTTTACCTATACGGCCATCTCCATTACTGATGGTCTGTATGACTACAGTCTCACCTGTTCCTTCTTTTCGGCACCTGGCAATTTCTCCATAGGGCCTGGATTCAAGAACCTCCTCAATGCAATAAACATCTGATTGACTAGGAATACGGACACCTTTGTCTAATTTTAAAGCTGTAGTGTCTTGTACATTTTTTGACACTTTGGGCTCCAAGATTGGGTCATCTTTTATCTCAGCTTGAACAACACCTGGGTTTGTGGGCTTGCAACTTCTTGTGTTTTCTTTTAAAGGGCGTTTCTTTACAACTGCATCATGCTCCATTGTGAAAAATCTATGATTCAGAGCATCAGCTGGCTTGATTCTATCTAATGGATTTAAGGTCAGCATCCTCTTTAGAAGGTCCACAAATTCTTTTAAATCTTCAAATTCCATGGGATCCTTTAGTCCATCTGTCATTTTCAATAAGTCGTCCAGAGAATTTAAATGATCAAAAACTGGTTGACTCTTTGGAACTTTCTCTCCGGTTCTCTGTTGATATTCTTCAGGTGTTTTAAACTTCCAGGAATATCTTACCCCTCTCTGGTCACTCGTCAAAATGCGATTAAAAAATAATTCGGCACGAGATCCAATTTCAAGTGTGAATTCGTCAGGCATACCAAGGAGTTTTAAAATCACCCTCAAAGCTTCGTATTCACTACATGATGGAAACAAATGCCGACCTAAAAACAAACAGGCTAATGTACAGCCAAGGCTCCAGATGTCCACACTTTCATTTGTATATTGGCCCAGGTGAACCTCTGGTGCCCTGTATGCTATAGTCTGTATGATTTTATTAATTCCTAATTGATATGTCTTACAAGAACGTCCAAAATTGCATAACTTCACCTTAAACGGTTGTGACTCATGATCAACTAGCACAATAGCTTGTGGCCTTACGTTTGTGTGTGTGACTCCAGCATTTTTCAGAGCTGTCAAAGCTACCAACATTTGTTGGGCGATCGCTCTTATTTCAGCCACCCTCAGACGAGTACGCATTTCCTTTCGCATGAACTCCCACAATTTTAAATCCAGTGCTTTGAAAACCAGGCAAAAACAATCCATATATTGAAAACTGTCCAAATATCTGACCAGGTTGCTTTCTTCAGGGTCAAGCTGACTGAGAACTTTTAATGCATCCTCTTGATTTTTACCTATACGGCCATCTCCATTACTGATGGTGTGCATGACTACAATCTCACCTGTTCCTTCTTTTCGGCACCTGGCAATTTCTCCATAGGGCCTGGATTCAAGAACCTCCTCAATGCAATAAACATCTGATTGACTAGGAATACGGACACCTTTGTCTAATTTTAAAGCTGTAGTGTCTTGTACATTTTTTGAAACTTTGGGCTCCAGGATTGGGTCATCTTTTATCTCAGCTTGAACAACACCTGGGTTTGTGGGCTTGCAACTTCTTGTGTTTTCTTTTAAAGGGCATTTCTTTACAACTGCATCATGCTCCATTGTGAAAAATCTATGATTCAGAGCATCAGCTGGTAGAATCCTCTCATCTGGATTCAAGCTTAACATCTTCTTGAGAAGGTCAACAAATTCTGTTAAGTCTGTACATTTGCTGGTCTCACCTATTTCAGGTGCCTTATTAATTAAATCATCCAGAGAGTTAATATCATTCCAAGACTTATCAATTGTTCCAGTCAACTTTCCCGTTGCGGCTGTGTACTCTTCTGGTGTTTTAAATTTCCAAAGATTTCTTGGATTAAAAAACAGTTTAGTTCGCCACCCACTTCTCAGTGAATCTCTGTCAAGTTCACCAAGGAACTTTAAAATAACTCTCATACAATCGTATTCACAATGTGTTGGAAACAACGGTGAACCGAGAAACAAGAATGCCAGCGTGCAGCCGAGACCAAACATGTCAATACTTTCATCCTTTGGAAGGTCAAGTAAAACTTCTGGGGCACTGAACCCACAGTCATTTGGAAACACTACTTCAGACAATTCTGTAGTACAAGCTGCAGCCCCAAAGTCAATCAGCTTCACCTGAAATGGCTCACGTTCATGATTAACTAACATGATGTTTTCTGGTTTGATATTTGTATGAGTGACACCAAGACTTTTTAAAGCATTCAGTGATACCAATATTTGGCGAGCAATCATCCGAATTTCAGCCAAATTCAAAGGTTTCCACTGTCTTATCAACATTAGGTCCATCAATGTTATATCGAGTTTCTCAAATGTGATACAGGTCCAATCTTCATATTCAAAAGACTCAATATATCGGACTATATTGTTTTCATCAGCATTGAGCCTTTGAAGAATATTTAAAGCCTTAATTTCTTGTTTATGTCGTGAGCATGTGATCTTCTAATGCATTTCATTGCATATATTTCAGCAGTTTTAACATCTGTACATTTAACTATCGTTCCATAATGTTTTTGTTTTAAAACTCTCCTAACACGATATTCAGTTGATCCATTGAAGATTGACATACCGTTTGTGATTTGAAATGTTGTCTGTTTCTCCATTTTAGAATTTCTTTCAATATCCATATAATTAATGATGAATTATCACTTTAAAAATAACTAATAAACAAATGTAATGTGTGTATATAGCACAGCTTTACACTATAGCTCTGATACGGTCAGAGTCAAAGGGTAAATGAGAAATTATCAGACTTCTCTAAGGGAAAAAACAAACAAAACTTCTATATAAGGACTTCAAAGGGATGTGACGTCATACATCAATGCCAAATATAAAAAGCCAAATATATTGACGTCAGACCGTTTCCAGTTCCGGAATCACGCATGCACGCAGGAAAGTCCCAACAAAGAAGTTTATTTATTTATTTATTTATTTATTTATTTTTAAAGGACTGAAATGCTACAATGGGCTAGCTGGTAGCCTTAAGAAAGGCAAGCCCATAGACATGTATAATCAGGTACATGTACTAATGCTGCTAATGTGTAATGTGTGTGTCTATAATGTGTCTATGTAAAAGAGCGTTTCGCCATTGCATTCCGGAACTGAAGGTGGCGCTATATTCTTTTTATTTGAGAAGTTCGAAAAGAAATGAGTCTTGTTTCAGGGGAGCTGTTTGGGAAACTCAACAAAAGGTATGTTATTGTTATGTCATTAAAGCTGTTGTTGCCATAAAGCAATTTCGTATATTTATCTTGATTTATTAGAAGGGATAGTGTTAATTGTTGCAAACTACTAACAGTTATTCCGTATTAGCTCAGGCTAAAGTTAGCACGTAGCATTTCCCATTAAGTTTCAGAGGGGATCAGTTCTCCACGGTGCAACAAATATACTTAAAGAAAACTAGGAAAATATATAGTAATCTTATGATACGGAAATATAAGAAATGCTGTAACGTTTATTCATTTATTTCCCCCCCCTCTCCAGGGTTTTGCAAGAAACTGTCACGTAGTCCAGCCCTGGTTTCCACGTCTTTCTCTTAATTCATCCATTCATTTATTCATTCATTTATTTGTAGCATGGACAGTGCACATGAATGAACATCTATTGGATAATTGTTATTTTAGACTAGTTTATGTTTATTTACTTAGCAGACACTTTTATCCCAAGCACCTTACAATAACGCGCCTATCAGGCATGTTGTGATTTTTCTATTTCATTTTTTGCTCTGTAGTAATTTTCAGTGTGACACATCTTTACAGATTCTGAAGCCATAGGGTGATTCTATTCCTTAATTCTATCAGTAGCACTGGCTTCAGGAATGAAAATCACATCAAAACATTCAAGTTTTATAGGAATAAGTTGGACAATGACATGTGTTCAGTTCCTTAATTTTGTTGATCAGAGGATTTGGTTCAGCTATGAACTTCTTGTTCTTGTAACAACAGTATTCAGTGACTTTATTTTCAATTTTAAAATGGAATTATGAAAACATTTACAGTGGAGGAAATAATTATTTGACCCCTTGCTGATTTTGTAAGTTTGTCCAATGACAGAGAAATGAAAAGTCTCAGACCAGTATCATTTTAATGGTAGGTTTATTTTAACAGTGGCAGATAGCACATCAAAAGGAAAATCGAAAAAATAACTTTAAATAAAAGATAGAAACTCATTTGCATTTCATTGAGTGAAATAAGTATTTGAACCCTCTAACAAAAAAATACTTAATACTTAGTGGAAAAACCCTTCTTTGCAAGCACAGAGGTCAAACGTTTCTTGTAATTGATGACCAAGTTTGCGCACATGTTAGGAGGAATTTTGGTCCACTCCTCTTTGCAGATCATCTCCAAATCCTTAAGGTTTGGAGGCTGTCTCTGTGCAACTCTGACCTTCAGCTCCCTCCATAGGTTTTCTATAGGATTAAGGTCCGGAGACTGACTAGGCCACTCCATGACCTTAATGTGCTTCTTCTTGAGCCACGCCTTTGTTGCCTTTGCTGTATGTTTTGGGTCATTGTCGTGCTGGAACACCCATCCACGACCCATTTTCAGTTTCCTGGCAGAGGGAAGGAGGTTGTCGCTCAGGATTTGACGATACACGGCTCCGTCCATTTTCCCGTTAATGCGGTGAAGTTGTCCTGTGCCCTTAGCAGAAAAACACCCCCAAAGCAAAATGTTTCCACCTCCATGCTTGACGGTGGGGACGGTGTTTTGGGGGTCATAGGCAGCATTTTTCTTCCTCCAAACACAGCGAGTTCACTTAATGCCAAAGAGCTCAATGTTGGTCTCATCAGACCACAGCACCTTCTCCCAGTCACTCTCTGAATCATTCAGGTGTTCATTGGCAAACTTCAGACGGGCCTGCACATGTGCCTTCTTAAGCAGGGGGACCTTGCGAGCTCTGCAGGATTTTAATCCATTGCGGTGTAATGTGTTTCCAATGGTTTTCTTGGTGACTGTGGTCCCAGCTAATTTGAGGTCATTAACTAACTCCTCCCTGTAGTTCTAGGATGATTTCTCACCTTTCTCAGAATCATTGACACCCCACGAGGTGAGATCTTGCATGGAGCCCCAGACCGAGGTCGACTGATGGTCATTTTGTGCTCCTTCCATTTTCGAACAATTGCAGCAACAGTTGTCACCTTCTCTCCCAGCTTCTTGCTAATGGTTTTGTAGCCCATTCCAGCCTTGTGCAGGTCTACAATTTTGTCTCTGACATCCTTGGACAGCTCTTTGGTCTTTCCCATGTTGGAGAGTTTGGAGTCTTCTTGATTGATTGATTCTGTGGACAGGTGTCCTTTATACAGGTGATTAGTTAAGACAGGTGTCTTTAATGAGGGTGACTAATTGAGTAGAAGTGTCTAACCACTCTGTGGGAGCCAGAACTGTTCATGGTTGGTAGGGGTTCAAATACTTATTTCACTCAATGAAATGCAAATGAGTTTCTATCTTTTATTTAAAGTTATTTTTTCGATTTTCCTTTTGATGTGCTATCTGCCACTGTTAAAATAAACCTACCATTAAAATGATACTGTTCTGAGACTTTTTATTTCTTTGTCATTGGACAAACTTACAAAATCAGCAAGGGGTCAAATCATTATTTCCTCCACTGTACTTGTCCATAATCAAAAGACCTAAATTTGTAATGGAGCTTACTTTTTTACAAAGTATGGGTTAAAGATGAACCATCAACAGACTGTTCTGTTTCACATCATTATTTTTTTTTTTTTTTATGTTCCTTCCCCTGAACCATGATGGTGAACAACTTTTGTTTTCAGGTCATTTGAGAGGTGTTTTTGAGACTCCCATGTTGCTACTCTTCAGAGAATATTCAAAGAGGAGGAAAACTTACAATTGGCCCCCTTAAATACTATTTCTCATAATTAGAATCACCTGTGTATGGAGGTCAAGGGTCACTGAGCTTACCAAACCAATTCTGAGTTCTAATAATTAGTTCTAAAGGCTTTGAAATCAGTAAAATGACAATAGTGCCCAAATTTATGCATCTGCCTAATTTTATTCAAAAAATTATTGCACACTTTCTGTAAATCCTATAAACTTTGTTTCACTTCTCTCACATATCACTGTGTGTCTCCTATATGATAGAAACAGACATTTTTTATCCCAACAAGCAATGAATTATAAAGGAAACTCATGAAGATTAACAAGTTCGCTGCATAAACCTCTGCACTCTACTGTCTGTGTGTATATTCAGTGAACTGTTGGACTCGGATTGTGTTTTTAATTTTAAGCAAGATAAGAATCCAACAATCAATAGAATTGCAGCAATGATTGTGTTATTATTACAAATGATCTTTATCTTTGATTTAAACAAAAATCTATTTGTCCAGAATTGATGTGCTGATGACCACAACTAGACAAAACAGCCGCCCTCCAAGATGCTACCAACTTTACTGGTTAGATTCATTCTTATTCATACTGTTATTTATTTTCGGACACTCTTAAAATTCACATTTGTGTAGTTTTCCAGATGGAGGTCCTGTGCTCCAGATGGAGGTCCTGTGCTCCAGGAGGAGGTCTGAACACAGGGAGATCATGCAGCTGACCTCACGTTGGCATTGACCTGAAAGCAGTTTCACCCCATTGTGTCTGATCCAGATTTCAGGATGAAGGCCAACTGTGCTTGACGGTATTGACCTTTGACTTTAGTTTTCACTTAAAACATGTGAAATTACATTTAACCTACAAGCTGTTTATTCATTAACAGGTGAACAACTGGAGTAACTGTTCTCCATCGTTCAAGTCTGACAACTGTTCCCCTTTGAGCTGTCGAGATGTTCTTCCTGCAACCGACAGTACAAAGACTGTGGTCTTCACAGGGAATGGAAGAAGAGGAGAGGAGTCTTGTTACTATGGTTACCTGGACACTGCCCTGATTACCTGGACACTGCCCTGACTGTCAGTACTGACAACATTGAGAATATTCATTGCCTGTTGTTGTAAATATGTTTCTTAATTATGTAGTTTTGTTTTACAATGAAATGAAAATCTTGTTCAAGTAATAAAAGTTTGTTTTTTATTATTTTTTTTCTTTTATTGTAGAAACAAACAAATCTTACAGGCAGACAGAATTCCTCTTCCAATATCCTGAGAGGCTAGAAGTCTTCATTAAGTATAAAAACAACAGGGATAAAGCAGAACAACATGAAAGCCACATGTAAATAAAAACTACATAACATTAAAACATGTAAATAAAAATATTAATATGAGGGGTCTTAATTTTTATTACCATCAAACAGGTTAGGGGAAACTTTTAAACATTTGCAGTTGTGTAAATTTTATTGATATAGTACCAGTATTTAAACTGCTAGTGCTGCATCAAAGTGCTTTACAGCAACAATACATCTAATATGTTGTAGCATGAATAGGTTTGTCATTTTTACTAGAGTCAAAAGCCAGTAAGGAGAAATCTACTCAAACTTTCTTTATAGAGCACATTTTACACAAAAAAAGTTGACCAAAGTGTTTTGTAGATAAAAGTAAATACAAAACCATGATAAAATATAGATCAGTTCTAAAACTAGAATTAAAATGGACTAAAATAAATACAGTCAGGTAAAACAAAACAAAAGCTACCACTGTAGGCGTTCTGCTCAGATAGAAATAAAAGACAAAGAATAAAAGTGGATCTTTAAAATAGATTTAAAACCAGCAGATCTAATGTGACCTGGTCGGCTGTTCCAGAGCCGGGGCGGAGCCGCCCTAAAGGCTGGGTCACCTCTGTTCTCCAGCCTGGTTCTGGGGACCTCCAGCAGGAGCTGGTCTGCTGACCTGAGCATCCTGACTGGCACCTGACCCCTCACACACACACATGCGACCCTGCAATAGTTAGGAGCGCTCCCACAATGAGCTGTCCCGCTCTACAGAGCGCTCCGGTCGACCAAGTCCACAGCGGGAGCACAGATGGTGGTCGATGCTGACACCACCGGTAGTGCGTCTTCTTTTTGTGCTGGGCAGTGGAGCTCCTTCTTACACCACATGCGCTTGGGATCAGGGACACCAGACTTAGAGCCCTGTAGAACTTAGAATCCACTCACTTGTACTTGTGCTCACCTACAGAGCTCTGATTGGCCAGGCTCCTAACTATCTCAGCTTCTATCTCCACACACCGTCAAGAATAAAAGCACAACCTATGTGCTTTCATCTCCAGAGCCCTGCTGCCATGACAACCACACACATAAAATCTCATCTTGTTTTAAAAAGAAATACAATTTTTTATTTCACATGAAAATCTTTCACATTTATCAAACTCGCCTCTCATATAATCTCTATATATTTAAATATACATATGCACATATTTTACACTTTTCTTACACATGTACAAAAATCAGGCAGCAAGAATCCAGGTAATAAAAACGAACAAAAAGATGGTGGTCGATCATACACGGTTGTGCTTTGTCGTTGTGGCACCGCCTGTCAGGTGAAGAGATCAGCAACTCTGATGGATGCATCGCCTCGTCTCTCGTGACCTGATGGTTACATTACATATTTAAACAACCTAAACCTAGTAGTTTTTTTGTTTGTTTTTGAAGTTTAATTTCAAACCAGCCCTTCATGTCAGACAATTTCACCTACAAAGGGGCAGCGGAGAGAAATCCAGCCTCTCTAAGACACAACATCTCAGTGTTTTGCTTTTGGCAGAAAAGCATTTTGTCTCAACACTTTTCAACAGTTCAGGCACATCCTCTCACTTATTCAAACCACCTCCACCCCTGGAGACGAGAGAAGCCCTCCCCGTCGCTGTCAGTAAACATTTTGCGAGCACATGTACAGTAAAACCTCTCAGCTGCAAAAATCATAAATTATCTTCACAGAATGTACATATAAAAAAATGTAACGTGTGTGTAGTAGTGCCACAGTGTGTAAGCACACGGTCTGCAAAAGGAGAACCTGTCAATGCTACATTTAGAGAAATGAACCACTCGAGACACAGAAGCCACTCAGTAACAACAACAGGTAGCTCACAATACTCAAACAGGTGGAGCAGGGTAGGAGTCGAGAAGAGGGCTGATCTTTGGCTCAAAACGTCTGAGTGTCGTCCTCCAAGGCGTTTACCTTTTGGAGGACGGAGCTTGATAGCGGATGAACAGAGGTCTGGAGGGTGGAGTTAAACACAACAACAGGATCTGTGATCTGACGACTAACGAAGCACGTTAGGCAACAAAATGGAGGCTTAAAATGGCTGAAGGGCATCAAAAAGATGGAAAGAGGGAGATCTTGAAGGGTTGTTGAATATATTAAAAGTATAAATGAACATTACATTGACAGATGGTGTGAAATTATTCATTAGCAAATCACCTATTAGAATTTTTCTAGGCCCAGCAGGTTTTAGACCTTAAACTAACGGCACACAAAATTTGATTTATCATAAAAGACTGACAGTTTTCCTAAAACTGCACCAAGTTACCATCTAAGAAAGTAAAGGCTAATAAAATAAAGACATTTTGAAACTATTTTCTTCTATTTCACCTGATTTTAGTCCCAATGAGTCCAGAAAAAAGGCCTTTTGCTGCGTCTCGTCAAACTGAAAAATGTGAAGTACACAGCTTTTAAACAACAAAGAGAGCTTCATTAATATGAGTTATATTGAAATCAAAGCCCCGATCCTCCATTTGAAGAGTCGTTGGGGTCTTTGATGTCCTGGTCCACATGCAAGGTGTTTTGGTCAAATTGCTGAAGGTGTGGATTTTTATGAATCAGGTTCATAGCTGAATCAAAAACATCAAAATACCGTATGAATCTCTGGTCCTCAAACAAGTGTCCCTTGGCCTTAAAATGTAAGTGAACAACTGAGTTTATCCTGAGGTTTTTAAGCTTTTTCAATTTGAAAGTTCATTATTTGATTCGTAAACTAGCTCACATTAATCAAGCTCTCGTTACAGGCTACTGGCATTTCTAGGTTTGGATTGAAAAACCTATTTGAATGAGGAGCAGACGTCTGAACTCAGTGATGTTCAACTGTGACTTGATAATTAGTTGCATCCCTGCTCTTATAGCGTGTCGAGTGTGTTAGAGAGGAAAGGATACACGCTGGGGTCGTTCATACGTATCTTCAGCCACGCCTTGATGTTATCAAGCTTCCTCTGCAGCCTCTGGCTGTCTATCTCCACTGAATAGACAGCCCGGCGGTTGCGTATGTGCTCACACACAAACACACTTTAGGGATCATTGCAGAAACATTTCAACTGTGGTGTGCATGTACAGTATATTAGCCTGGTAAACCAGACTACATATGTGGATATATAAAGTCTGCAGAGCAGAACTGACTGTCTAGTATACTAGGCTACATGTATACTATCCTGGCATGATGAACAGTTTACTGCAGGTTGCTGTACCTGATAGGAGTGTATGGTGGATACGCTGAGGTCAGTCTTGTGCTGCTGGAAGCAACAGCTGCTCCTGGAGGACACAAAGTCATGGATAAATTAAATAACATGAAACAGACTTTGTTTTCCATCAGGACTTGACTCCTGCCCACACTGCCAAAAGTACCAAAAGCTGCTTCAATAACAGGGTTCCTACAGGTTTCTTCAAGTCAAATTCAAGTCTTTTTAAGACCTTTTATATATAAATTGAATACTGATTTGACTGCTCATTTCACAGGTTCCACCGACAAAGATAAACAAAAATCTTGAACTTGTGTTCATTTATTTCTCAAAGAAATGTGGAATGTGTAAAGGATGACAAGCCAAGCAGAGGTGTGAACAATCGAAACACATTTCAGAAGGCCACAAGAAAGTTAGCCTAACAATGTTAACTAGTTTTTTTAAACATTGATAAAAAATTTTTATGTTAGCTATACTTTTGATATATTTTAATATTACTTATTCCATGCTGGCAGCTAGCTGACTATTGTTGGCATAAAACCTTGAAAAATGAACAGTAAATTAAAGAACACCATCTCTAACGTAAAATCATTATTCAACCATACGTAGGATATGTTAAAATACTGCAATTTAGACTCATAATTCAAGGGAGTAATGTTTGAAAACAGCTAGCTATTGAAGTGAGATGTATTCAGCTGGAATGGTAGCACAAAGCAGTGAACCATCTTGTGACTTTTTGGTCTTTGGTTTCTGTTTCTGCTGACAAACACTCGCCCTCTTGTGGCCATTTTGTAATATTACAACAAACAGTATATACAGTGCTTTTATTTATAAAAAACTTAAAAAATGAACAGTAAATTAAAGAACATCTTCTTTAATGTAAAACCATCATTCAAAATACTTGGGATATGTTAAAATACTGTAATTTTTAAAGAAGCTCGTCATAAATCAAGGCAGTATTGTTTGAAAACAGCAAGCTAATGAAGTGAAGTGTATTCAGCAGGATGGTAAGCATGTCGTCTGCTGGGCTGCACATATTATTTGTGAGGAATGGGGATACAGCGCTACTTCTGCATCCTGGGATCAAATTATTGGTGGGGACAATTCAGAGATGGTATTTGTGGGGACACGTCACCTCCGTCCATGCCAAATCTACGCCCATGCATAATTGTATAAATAAATATAATAGAATTATATAATTGTTGTATTGCTATTAGCTATTAAAAACAACACAATTTTCTGACTATAATGTACTAAAGGGGTGCTCTTAATAGTATCATTTCTCCCAAATCTTTAAAATCAAAACCAATGATAAAATGCTAGAAAACATTTTGATGCTTGTAATACAGCCTTAAAAATTCAAAATGCCAAGTAACAGAGAAATGTCTGGATTTTTTGCGTCACTGTGTTGGTGTTACACAAAGTGCTGTGGCAGATGCACAAAGCTGCACCCAGGCACTCGACTTACCAAACAGAACAATGGCAAATTTCTAAAAAAACGGGCCACTTCTGTAGAGTGTTACGACAGCAATAAACAAACCCAAGCTGCAGTTACATTTTGGCTCCAAAACAGCCAAGAGTCATTTTTAGGAAAACATCCATAAAGCTCTTGAGAGTCATGAAACTCCAGAGCAACGATCGTCCGAGAGACTGAAAGTTACATAAACATGAGAGGCTGGCAGATGATAAATATCACTTTGTGTTAAATAATAACTTAGAGGAGAGAATTTATGAGCTCTTTGGACAAATCGTCCCCTGCCTGTCTCATTCAGAGTTTATAACTTAAAGGAAATAATAAAAAAGTCTTATTAAAAATCTGCTCTGAGTTAGTTACACTGTTCTCCAGAGCCACATGTAAGATGCTCTGAGTGAGACTAAATGAAAACAGAATCACAGCTATTCTGTGGGAATTTTTTTTATAAAAGACACACTTAACAAAAAGACTGAGTTTCCTCATCCTAGTGTCAGTTTATCCCTGTTGTCAGTGTCATACATACATACAGTGCAGTGAGGTTGTTGCCCTTCAGAAGGCCAGATTCCAGAGTGATGTCTGTGTTTCCAGGATCATGGAAGAGAGTTCTTGAAGGATCCTCTTGAGGAGCAGATGTGAGAGAGGACAGTGACCAGCCTCGGCATCAAGAGAAGGTCTGGTATAAAGACTGACGGAGACGAGCTGACGCCCAGACTGCTGGAACTCTTCTCATCTTAAACAACACTGACACAAACAACTGGCTGACGCGGCGGCACGTGAATAACGTACGTATAGTTCCCTCTGACTCTCTGTCTCGTGCAGGATTTCTTTTAGTCTCTGCTCTTAACATACTCCTGTTCATGCAGCTCTCTTGTAGGTGTTTTAAGCATGGCTTTAACACTTCAGCCTCTCCTCTTATCTTGTTGTTCTCTGCCACAGAAACCCCACTCTCCTCTGTCCTTTCTCATTCCCTATCTGTTTTGTCTATTAGCCAACCTCTCTCTTACATAAACACGGAATCCCATGCGTTCTTCTTTCAACTTTTTATCAGTTTTCCTGCACCTCCTGTCAAACGTTGACTTATTTCCACGTCTGTTGTGACCCCGGCCCGAGGGCCACTCACACAGCACATGCTGTTTAGTCTGTTGTGCACGGATCAATGAACCAGTAAGCGCGCAGCTCAGTGTTCGTGTGTGTGTGTGCAGGATGAGCATGCATGGAGTGCTGGCAGGTTGCGTGGTGCTGGTGTGTGCGGTGGTGCTTCTGGCTGAGAGGACAGAGGGACACATCACGTTCTTCAGCCCAAAGGAGCTACTGCTGATGAAGGTGAGCAGCACAGATTAGGAAAATCAATCAGAGATAACGAGCTGGGCTCTTTTGTTGGGAACATTTGGTTTTTAATGTTCTTAAGCAGAATATTTTCTAAAAATACATACATACATTTAGAGTTAAACGGTTAGAGAAAGAACATAAAAAATGTTTTTTATTAAAAATGAAAGCAAAAGGCAGTGAATTTGGGTTTATCTCAGCCTGAGGCTTCGATAGCAGTAAGACATTCTGTTATATGGTGTCCTCCACTGGATTAGTTTGATGTTATAATGGGGGATTTTCTTGTACTGCGTGAGATCAATCAATTACCTCGGTGAATCTCAGGAGAAATAATCAACCATCAAAGGCAATCTGTTCATTATTACATTATTTTTAATAGATTAAAAGTCACATTTTTTCTTGTTTGATTCCGGATTATGACATCTCACTAATTGCATTTTGCTGCAAACTGAATCTGGGCCTAAAATATGTTTCAGCTCCTTTCTGAGACATTTGATCCAAACTGTTTATAGTTCTGAGTATTTCAATTAAGTCTTTGTAATTTCATTCCATAAACTTAAAAACAAAGTAAAGAGTTTACTTCTGTTTGGGGTCATTTGGAAATGTTCTTGTTTTCTAAGGAAACATAAAATTGGGCAGAATAGGAAAGAGGAGTCAGAGTTAGAAAGGAAGATTTAAATAGAAACGATGGGTGTTTTCTCCATTTCTACATTATTTATAATAATACAGAGGAATTCTGGAGGTGTGATTTGGTGTGATCTAACCCTCTAGAACAAAGCTGGACCCAATTAAGTGATGTCATCAGGGCATGGTGATTTCCCACATTGAGTAACTTTCTTTTCTAAGCACAACAACAGACTGATGAGTCTCCAGAGAAAATCCCTTTCTGGCCATTTTGAGCCTGATCAAATATCTGAGGTCTGCCAGGCAGGAACTGCTCACTCATTTTATGTGTTTCCATGAACAACAAGAAAAATCCCAAATGATACTAAACCTTTGTGCTATAGTGTAAATTTTTTAATTTTTGTCTGTTTGTTACGCCTTTTTGTGTGTTCAGGAGCGAGAAGGTAAGAAAGGCATGGGGCCTCGGTCGGAGGACGGCGCCTTTGAGGACGTCACGGTCCGGCAGGCTCCTCAGATGGAGCGTGATCCAAATCCTGTGAGCTCTCACCTCAGCTTCACTGATATTCAGGTTCTGAACCGGTCCGTTGAACGTGTCATTAACACTTGGTTTATTGTGTGTGTTCAGGAAAACACGGTGGAGTTAGCTGTCCGTCTTTCACCCAAACAGCTGGATCACATGGTGCTCAAAGAGATCATCCATGAACTAGCTGAGGAGCAGCAGAAAGGTGTTACCACCTAGCTGTGTGAAGCATTCTTGATTTTTTTAAAAACAAGGATTAGCAGAGACATGTGAGTAACATGTTCTCCTTTGATCTGCATCTCTGCAGCTAAGTAACAAGGCCAGGGGTACAAGAGGAGGAAAGCTGTATAAATTCTTCAAAAAAGGAAAGAATAAAGACGAAGCAAAAAAAAAAAAAAGCTCATTTGTTTTGTTGCGCTTCAATGAATCAGCCAATAAAGAGAAGTGTTTGTATCATTCTTCAGATTTTCTCCTGCAATTCTTCACAGGAAATGTCAGACTGTTGTTCAGATGGAGCGTCATCCTGCAAATGTCACAGATCACTGCTGAAAAGATTTCCAGTTACTTCCAGATGAACTCTGACATGATGGTCACCTAGAGGAAAACAGTCTAACACACTGATTTGTGTTTATATATATATAAAAAAAACCGCAATCTATCCATTTAATGCATTGGTAGGTCTAAAGTTGCAGCAAATTATGAATAAAAATAAGCTTAAAATGCTCATGCTCCTCACATTATATGGGATTTTCTCAGCAAAGAAGAGCAGTGAAGACATCAGATGGCTTGTTATCAGTCCATGTCATGTTTGTTTCACAGCTTTGACGTGAGTCTCTCACAGATCTCAAAATCCTTCACTGCGAGGGCTGGGTCTTGAGCCTGCGGAGCAGGAAGGATCAGGGAGCAGTCGCTGTCAAAATACTTCCCAGTTACTCCTTCTAGTTCTTCAGACACTGCGCAGTAGATCGGGCTCACTGCACCCTCGTCTGCTGCCTGAGAGGGAGACAGTGATGGTGGAGAGGTAGTGACTGAACAGTAGAACAAAACAGATATATTTCTAGGTCAGGTGCAACTGCAAGTAACAGGCTTTTAATTTTTTAAAATAAGTATCTTGAAGAGTGCCTGACATTGCCACTTGTTAGTACAGAAATCACCAGCTTTAGAACGAAAGAAATCTAGTGTAAAATGTGTGATGCTCTTAGTTTTGCTTGTTTTTTTGCAGCAACAGTGGTGCTTTTCCCAGTTGTGGAAATAATTGATCCATTATTTGTCCCTGTAGGGAAATGGTGTCTGCTTATGGCCCATCCTCTTGTTTTTTCCTTTTTTTGGGGGGGGAGCAGTAAGGTGCAAATAAATATGGTGCTCAGCCAGGCAATGGCTAACATTCGGGGGCTACATCAACTTCAGGAAAAAACAAAGTCCAGTGACTAAACTTGCATTAGAGACCGGAGTGATGCGCATGCACAATTGTAGAGGTGGGGTTAGAGGGTGTGGGAGGGGGAGAAGGGATGTTTTCAGAGCGGCCTTGGGACGTTAGATTTTTAAAAATCCTCTCTCGCTCAAATACTTCGAACTGAAGCTTTAAACTACAACAAAGCAAATTAACTACCCGCGAACAGAAAAGTTTTACAGCCAGTCAAAGTTCTGTTTTGCTATCTTTGATCATTGCCTGCCTGCTGACCTTGAACTTGAGTTTTTCCAGAAATCTTTGACATAAAAGAGAAACATTATCTTTACAGCAGACTTAGTTGTGATTGTAACAAAAGCTGAAAATACACACAAATCTGTGCGTGCATTGACTTTGTTTGATCTAAATTGAGACAAAATGATGAGAGAAGGTAACCATTTCTCAATAGGACCACATGTTTTTAATTATTTGTCCTGCTTCAGACTTGAGTTCCATCTCACTGGTTTGAGAGAAACCGTTGATCAGAAGCAGACTGCTGAACAGCAACAGGACGAAGCTTTAGATTAACAGTTTGGTGTGGATGTGACTTTGTAGTCGTGCAACTGGACTTACCTTGAAGAAAAAAAACCCGATGAAGTTAAAAGGATAACGTATCCAGAATGGGTAGTTTCTCATCACTTCTGTCATGACAATACCAGGGTGGACAGAGTTGGCAGTGACACCTGAGAGGACATGAGGACAAAACACACTGAAGCTGGAGTACTACAAAAACAACACATACATCTTCAACCCATTACAAGCGTTGACTTTTTTTCTCTTGACATTATTTTTAAAAAGGTTACTGCAGTAAATTCTGAACTGGAAGTTTCATGTCTTTGAAGCAGTTTGAGGAGCTTTCTTGCTTCAAAATGAAGCACAGAGTTCAAAGTGTTTTAACTATTATGTGTTTGTTTCTTCATTAATGCTTGCCAAACCTGGATGGACTGGTGGTTAGATCAGTGATCATTAACTGACAGCTCCATGACTCTCTCAGAATCACAAAATATTATCCATCCATCCATTTTCTGTAACCTCCACAGAGGGGCGTGGGGAGCCAATCTCCAGCAGTCAAGGGGCGAGAGGGACCCTGGACGGGTCGCCAGTCCATCACAGGGCCGCACAGAGACGAACAGGAAAAACAACCAGTCACACACCCACTCACACCCAGGGACAATTGCACAGTTACCAATTAACTAATGTTTTATTTAACCCTCCTGTTATGTTCGTTTCTCAGGATCACCAAATATGTTCCTGGGTCAATTTGACCCGGGACATGTTTACTTATCCAAAAGTGTCAGAAACCCAAACAATTCCAATGAACACTGTTCATATCTCATTATTAACTCCATCACTAACCATTTCAAACAATATTTGGTGAAATCTTTTTTTATCCCTTCACAGATCACGGTTCCTTGAGGATAACTCACTCGTTTTTCATAAAAACTGCATTTTAAAACTTTTTTAATAGATGTTGGAAATACCTGTAAAACACAATAGTTTTACATGACATTGATTATTTAAAAATTGTATCCATCCATCCATCCATTTTCTGTAGCCGCTTATTCCTCCACAGAGGGTCGCGGGGCAGCTGGTGCCAATCTCCAGCGGTCAAGGGGCGAGAGGCGGGGGACACCCTGGACAGGTCGCCAGTCCTTAAAAATTTTATTTTATAATTTTTTTTTCTTTATGTAGTGATGTAGATAAATTAATATCTCTTCTGTTCTGGTCAAATTGACCCACTGACTTAATATAATCTATATTTATTAATAATACATAAATTAATATTAATCTTGATCTTTTCATATTTTTTGTACAGTGAGTCAAAACCAAAATCATATCTTCTTAATTAATCACCTTAAAAGAACAGCATTATTTAAAAAATAATAAAAACTTTGACAAAGAAAGCACCTTGATTTTGCGTCTGCTCTAGATTTTTGCTTTTGAAAGTAGGAGGGTCTTTTCCTAACCAATGAGAATTAAGCACTGAAAAGCCCCTCCCACTGAGGCTTTCTTTTAAAAGCAAAAGAAAAAACCTAGAGCAGAAGCAAAAATCAAGATGCAGCAACAGCAAAAACCTGTGGCAGTACCAAAACAGACAAAAGTCTAAATGGTCTGAGTAACGCAGACTTGAGACGGAACCAAAAAGGTGTGACTGGGCCACTTATCACACTTCTCTTCTGCTGAAAGTGGCTGTCTCAGCCAGGAGCTGCAGTCTGGTCAGACCGACCCCTTGTTTGAATACAAGAACACGAATTAATACCAGCTTGAAATAAAAACTGAGATAAAAAATAAACGCCCCTGAAATTTTCATTTTTCTTTTTATTTCAAAGGAACATTAATTTTATTCCATGAAGTATTTAATTATTATTAACAGTACTTATTTATATATTAAAGAGGGACATTTATGTATTTCACATAGTATTTGTTTCTTAATTACAGTATTTAAATTTGACTAAAAAGGCTTTCCATATAAATGGAGCAAATTACCGTCATTTAGAAGCTCAGAACTCTGCAACTTTCAGTTTGAACTAAAAAAGAATGGAAAAAGAAACTTCTTTTAAAACAAAAGGATTCAAGTCACATTAAGTCTACATATGGTTCATATTAGGATTCACTGATTTAAAACATATGGCATTATGTCATCTTGACTCCTGAATTTAGAAATCTGCCTTCTTCTTCTTTTTTTTTTTTTTTGGACTCACATCCATATGCCTTAAGTGCAATACTTTTAGCTCCAACATATGTAAACAAATCTCTATATAAAAATAATTGCATTATACACAGCATAATTCAAGCATGGAAACAAATCAAATATAAGTACAAACCCCATCCAATTTCTTCTTTATTGCCAATCAGTAGGAACCCTTCATTTCCACCTTCTTATCTGGATAAATCATTTTCTAAATGGAGTGACAGAGGGATTGTCTGTGTTGGGGATTTGTATGTAGATGGCACCTTTGCCTCTTTTGCACAGCTACAAAGTAAATTTAAATTGGAAAATAGTGAGTTCTTTCATTATCTCCAAATTAGAGATTTTATACGGAAACACTCTACAAAATTTGAAGTAGCAACACAATCCTTATTAGATAACTGTCTAAAACTTTCAGCTAAGGAAAATAAATTAATATCTATTATTTATAATAATCTCTTGACATCCTATCCAGTCACCTTTGTAAACTTGAAGTGTAAATGGGAAGAGGAGCTTGGGGATTCAATCTCAGATGATTTATGGGAAAAAAGTCTGGAGTATATCCACAAGTGCTCTGACAACTCTAGACATCATCTTATCCAGTTTAAAACCATTCATAGGCTTAATTATTCAAAAGATAAATTACATAATATGTATCCAGAAGTCTCTCCACTATGTGACAAATGTAAACCCTTTTACACAGCTTTGTGTTGTGCCCAAGACTCCAACACTTTTGGTTAGAAGTCTGTAATATCCTGTCTGAAATTCTGAAGATCCCAGTTAACCCAGAACCTCGATTCATCATTCTTGGTATATCAGACAGTTTCATACAATTGAACAAGGCACAGCAACGCTTTCTCTCCTTCGGATTTATAACAGCAAAAAAAATAATCCTTACATTATGGAAGAACCCCATAGCTCCTACTTCTAGAAGGTGGATTGAAGATCTGGTTAATACTTCTCATTTGGAAAAAAATCAGATACGTATTGAAAAACAAACTGACTGAATTCGACATCACCTGGAAACCATTCAAAGCTTACCTCAGAGCAAAAGGTTCAACCTCAAGTTGAACCATAGTGGACTGAACTAAAAATATTAGTAATGGATCTTGTAATATATGAGAGAAGTGGGTATGAGGATGTTACCCTAGCTCTGGTCAACCAAATTTATTTATTAATTTTATTTATTAATTTTACTTTATCTTTTTTTGTTGTTGTTGTTATTGTTGTTTTTTTTGGTTGTTTTCTTTTCTGTTCTTATTTAGACTTATGTTGGACAGTACTCATTTTGTTTGCTTGTGATTTTTCGATATGAAATTGTTATCTATTCTGGTGTGGATTTGTTAGCCTGAAAGGAGAAAAATCAGAGCACAATATGCGTTAAATATATGTGTGTATGTGTATGTAAAAAGGAAAAAAAAATGTATAAGGGACTAATACTTTAATCAAAAACTTGCCACTTCCAGTATTACACGTCTGGTGGAGAATCTACAGGTGGAAAGTGCTCATTTTATTGCTTCATTACTGTTATATAATTACATAATGAAATAAAATTGATCATTACAAAAAAAAAAAAAAAAGAAATCTGCCTTCTGCTATGAGTTTGAGTTTTGCTGCCAGAAGTGTTTTTAGCATGTCGAAACACTGGATCTGAGTCCCGGTTCATATTTCACATCCCACAATGGACAGGGAGAAAAACCCACAGGGACTGGATAAAATATAGCAGCTCATAAAGAAACTTACCATGCTGCTGTTCTCCTTTAAAGTAAAAAATAAGTCAACTAGTATACTAAATTCCACAGATGAGGAGGAAATATCTAATATAAAATACAAAAAACTTTTTGAGAGAGTTCCAGAACATGAAAGATGAAGAGAGATGCAAGGGAAGGAGAGGAGGAGAATAGAGGGATGGATGCAGATAGACAGTCTGATTTTACAAAAGCAGTCCTGAGTTGTCTTTTAATTAGAAACTTTAAACATGCAGTAGCATCTGCTCCCATTACTTCCTATTTGGTTTGTCTCCAGAGATGAAGTGATTGGTTGCAGCTCACCTGTGCCCTGTAACCTGCGAGCCAGCTCGTTGGTGCAGATGATGTTGTGCAGCTTGGTGTGATTGTAGACTTGATCCATGTAATGAACCAGGTTTTCACCATGAAAGTGAGAGAAGTTCACCTGACCTTTCTTATGGTTGAGTGAGCTGACGTTGATGATACGGGCTGGAACTGAGCGCTTTATCAGGTCTGCAACAGCACAACATGCAAGATGTAAAAAAAAAAAAAAGAGAAACGGAAAATGAAATGTGTAACCAGTCTAACCAGTGCAAAGGAGCTAAAGATTAGAGGATAAAGAGTCGTCCTACCCAGCAGCAGGTTGGTTAGTAGAAATGGTCCCAGGTGGTTGGTGGCAAAGGAAGCCTCAAACCCATCTTTGGTAATTTGTCTGGGCAAACCTGTAAACAAAGGTGCAGATTAGTGAGGAATAAAACATTTCACACTTTTCCTTCTATGTTATTCAGTTATAGATCAAGGATGTCTTACAGGAGTACACATCACTCATCGACTTTCAGGTGCAGATGTATATCCATGGTTTACTTTCTGAGAGTTTCATTAAAATCAGTGATTCATGAGTAAGTAAGTAAGTAAAGTTTATTTCTATAGCACCTTTCACAGAAAAAAATCACAAAGTGCTTCACAGAAAACAGAATCAAACATGATAAAATCAATAAAACAAACAAAATATCATTACAAATCAAAATCATTAAACAACAACAAGAGAACATAAAAGAGTTATTTAAAAGCGGTTTTGAATAATTGGGTCTTCAAGTGCTTTTTAAAAGAGTCCAGACTGTCTATACAGCGTAAAACTAAAGGAAGGTCATTCCAAAGTCGCGGTGCAACAGACTGGAAGGAGCGATCACCTCGACTTTTAAATCTGGTCCTTGGAACTGTTAGGAGATTCTGGTCTGTGGACCTGAGGACTCGGGTTGGAGCGTACGGCTTTATCAGTTCAGTAACATAAAGAGGAGCTTGACCTGAAAGTTAGAGTCAGGATTTTAAAATGAACTCTACATTTAACAGGTAACCAGTGCAGAGACCTCAGAATAGGGGTGATGTGATCTTTTCTGTTTGCTCCAGTGAGGAGCCTCGCTGCAGAGTTCTGGACCAGCTGAAGGCCATAAAGGGCTTTTTGGTTCAAACATGTGAAAAGTGTGTTACAGTAATCTAGACGGGAGGAGATCAAAGCATGAAGAACCATTTCCTGTTCAGGTTTTGACACCAACTTTCTCAGTTTGGAAATATTTCTCAGATGATAAAAACAGTTTCTGACCAGCTGTTTTGAGTGACCTTCAAGAGACATTGATTGGTCGAAAATAACACCCAGATTCCTCAGGTTTGACTTTACAGCAGAACTTAAATGTCCAATCTGTTGACTGATCAGAGGGACCATCCTATCAGGGGCAACAATCAGACATTCATTCTTTTCAGGGTTTAACTGAAGGAAGTTCTTTTCTAACCAGTTAGTAATAGCTGACAGACACTCCAGTAGTTCAGACAGTTTGTAGAACTCTGAGTCCTTGAAGGAGCAGTACAGCTGAATGTCATCTGCATAAAGGTGGTAGGAGACATTGTGACATCTACTAATGATCTGTCCAAGAGGATGGAGATATAGTAAAAACAGGAGTGGACCCAGAACAGAGCCTTGGGGTACCCCACAGAACAGATCTGTAGTATCTGACATGATGTTGTTTATATGGACACTGAAACTTCTGTTTGAGAGGTACGATCTGAACCAGTTTAAAACTGTTCCAGAGATCCCCACCAGGTCACGGAGTCTGTTCATTAAG
>SSNR01000047.1:2432466-2481479 GCA_006937965.1 Callopanchax toddi | reverse complement strand
TGAAAATCTGATGCTAAATAAAAAATATAAGGTAAACAAAAAATGTTTATATGCTCATTTGTGACACTCCAGAGCCCTGATAATTCACCCCTAAAACCAGTCCTCTGGACATAAAGCACAAAAAAAGATTTCATTTTTTGTTTTTTTTCTCAGTGCAGAGTTTTTATATAACCTGGCATTAAAGGGGTTAAATCTAAAAAAAACACAAATATTGTATTTTATCTTGTGAGCACTGAAGCCAAGGATGAAATTTATGTAAAAATGTTAACACTTTTGCAATATTATAATTATATTTCTATATGAAGTTTTGTTGGCACATTTTTTATGCATTAGGGACCTTCGTGTGGCATTTATTAAAGGGACCTCCGAGGGTTAAAGATGTTATCAATTCCTTAAGGTACAGTCGGTGAATTTCCATTCTTGTTGATTTCCAAAGCCTGTCAGCTTTACGGCATGTCCTTCTGAGATTATAAATATGTTCGTTCATCCAGGGACTGTTCCTTCTATGAGATACCGCTGTTTGTTTAACTGGAGCTACTTTATCTAAGATAGTAGAACACTGCTGATTAAATGACTGGATGAAGGACTTTGCAGAGATATTTTACTGACAAACAAACGGGGTTGAAAGCAACAGTTACTGCTAGAAGTTTTATTCTTTTGTCAAAGATCTCATTCAGTCAGTTAATACCCAGGAAACATATCTGTCAAACTGACTGAACTAAAGCTATTGTTTGTGTTTGCTAAAGTATTGTTGATAGCCTGGGTTGTCAAGCTGATGCAGATAAAGGCTCAACCAGTGCACATATTTAATGCTTTAAATATGTTTGGTTTGGCTCACTTTCTGATTAATGATGAACCAACTGAAGGCTGTTGTTTTTTAAAAATGAAATTTCTAACAATTTCCTCAACAATCGATTGATAAAACTAACTAAACAGCTAAACAACTAATTTTGTTGCTACTGTAATCAGGCGTTTAAATAATTTAAAACTATTTTTAAACATTATTTATTCTATTCTTTGTGTATCTCATGCATTAACGATTGTTAGCACTGAATTTAGTTTAGCCGTTTTCTTTCCTCTTACACTTGTAGCCTCTGGAACAGAATCAGAAGTCATTAAACGTCAAGATGAAGCAAATTATCTCCTCATTGTAAAATGAAAACTCTGAACATTTTGCTCTGGCAGAGAATTACTGAGTTGATTATCATGACAAACATCGGATGTTCTTTAGAGTCAGAATCACATCTGACTGCTTTCATATGTGTGACAGATGGGACATAACGAGCAGAACGTTCTTTCTGCACAGTTTATGTTTTCCCATCACTCCACATGTTCAGCTCCTCTGAAGCTTTGTTTTAGTTCTTTGTTGCTTTTGAACAAAGTTCACTGTGATTGCCAAATCCATGAATAAACACTGTTTGTGTGATTTGAGGGAGATTGTTTCTGGTTTTCAAAATCACACACAGATGTGAATAAAGTTTTTGGAACCCTTTTGTTAAAGAACGGAAAAACCCACAAGGGTCAAGAAGAAACACAGACACTGACAAAATGAATAAACTAAAGATTTACTTAAAACCAACTAATGAAAATCAGACATTGCTTTGATTTGTGGTTCAACAAAAATCCAACTAATCACGCTAACCTGGATAAAAATGATGGCATCCCTAAAAGATGTACAATAATTTCCCATGGGAACGTGTTAAATTGACCTGTGTCAAATTAACATCACGTGTTTTCAATCCTGTAATCAGTCAGTCTGCCTATTTGAAGAGTGAAAAGTAGTCACAGTGCTGTTTGGTATCAGGGTGTTTACCACATATGCAGATCCACAGACTTTAGCCGATCTTGCTAGACGAGGCCACAAGAAATCACAACCCCAGATTTGTCAGAAAAACAGTAAGAATGTAGAAAAGAGTCAAAGAACCCACTCAAACCCTGTCACTTTCTGATTGCCCTGTCACATTTAGAGCTTATGGGGAAAAGTCATTAGGATAGATGAAACAGAACAGGAGATTTTTTTTGTTTTTTGTTTGCAAATCACACAAGTTCTAAAAAATTGCTTTTGTTTTGTCCTGAGGCTGCTGTGCTGCATCTGGCATGTGCAAGCCTGGATTTTCTAAAGGTCTAACTCAAACATCAGCCTAGGGCCCTCCTCCTGGGGTGTAGTATTATTATGAATGGATTAATTAAAAATGCCTTATTTTACTTGTTTCCAACAAACAAGCCCACATCACTGGGAAGAGTTCTATCTCTCTTAACTACAGCTGAATTTTTATTGGTCAGTGTTTATTGCTTGAAGTTCGTTAGTGATCCTGTGTATGGTCCTATGGCTGAAATTGTATAAAACAAACTAAACCAAAAGCAGTGCAAAAATAGATTTAAAAAATACTACAAAACAAGAAGAGAAGCATAAGAAACTGGTGCTTAAACACTTAAAACTGACAGAATTTAATAGTAAAGCAGTCAGCAACATCACAGCAGGACTATTGTTCTCAACTTCAATTTAGCAGACATCCAAAAAGTGCTAACTTAAGTTAGCTCTGCTGCTAACAAGAGCATGCCGCCATAGTTTAAAACCGAGAAACCAAACTCAGCAGGACTGACTCTTGTGCCGATCGTACAACAAGCTGTCACTTCTGTTGAGGACTCATACAGAACTGTTCGCAGATGAATAACAATGAGTTTGTGTGTGAATCTGGCTGATAAAAACAAATAAAACAAACAAACAAAATAACGTAGAGCTTCCAAAGTCAGACCTCCAATGTTAAAGTTTCTGAATCCACAGGTTACTTCTCCTGATTCAACTTATAAATGCTTAAATCTAGTGGGATCACCCCAAAATAACAGCTTCCGTTCACTGGGTTTTTGGCTTTGTTTTATTTTGTGTCGGCCATGATTTTAAACTGGTTTTAGTGACTGTAAACAAACATCACACAGAGCAGAAAACACAGGAAGTTACAAAAACTAGAGCTGACGGACGGAGACCGGTTGATTAGTTTGGATGTTCCTCCCAGAAGTTCTGTTTAAGTCACTGGTTATAGGATTGGTAATAGTTTTAGTGGGACTTATAACAGCTGTTGAGCTAATAATAAACTGAATCTGTTTTTGAGTTTCAAATGTAGAAAGACATAAATGTAGAAGGAAGTTGTGTGACTGAAGTCTTTTCCTTCTTTTGTGTCCTGCCCCGGGCACAGGGAACCTTGAGTCGGTGCTGGGTGAGATTCCAGGCATTCTAGTGTGAAATGTGCTGCACAGTAAGAAAGCTTGGTCTCAGGTGCAGGTAGGTCCTCCATCAGGACGATGAGCCAAAACACTGCTAAACACACACAAGAATGGCCAAGAAAAGAAAACACTGGATTGGTCTAAAGCAGCCTTCAATGTGAAAGGAGCTGAAACGTCTGGAGAAGGGACCTTTTAAACCTGAGACAGCTGGAGCAGTTAGCTCATAAGGATTAGGCCAAAACTCCCATGGACAGGTAGAGAAGAATGACCACTGAGACTGCTTCAAAATGTTGTGAAGCCACTATGGATACCATCATTTTTGTCCAGGCTGGTTTCATTAGTTTTTTTAAATGATTCTTTTGAACTACATTTCAAAAGCAATGCCTGTTTTCTACTTGTTGATTTTTAATTTGTTTTATTATTATTGCCACTTTCAAGTTATTTAATTGAGAATAGTGGGTTTTCTTTATTTTTTGTTTTCCTTGTCCGTATGAGGCAAGCGTCACCTGAAACTGCAGCATTGTTCACGAGAATGTGGAGCGCTTTCTCCTCCTCCAGAATCTTCTTTGCGAATTCTCGAACAGAGTCCATGGAGGAGAGGTCCACCAGACGCAGGTGGACATCTGGGTTTCCTGTCATCTGCTTGATTTCATCCACTGCTGCCTTGCCCCGGGACTCGCTTCGACATGCCAGGATAACGCGTGCACCGCGACGTGCAAAGTCCAGGGCAATGAACTTCCCAATACCTAACAGAATGGAGGAGGGGAAAACAAACGCTTGAAATTCTTGTAACAATTTGAAATCAACAATAGATTTGCACCTGACCTGAGTTTATTACAGTGAGTGATATCAAACATATCAATATTCTTAGATAAAACCCAAAGTTATGGACACAAAATAAACACTTCCCCTTTAAATCTCCTGCATCACTTTGCTTAGTCAGCTAATATCACATTGAGATTAAGAATCTCTTTTGCAACGGAGACCTGAAAGGCATGGAAGTTCAGTATCATCCAGGGATATACATCATATGACCGGGCTGGGGATGGAGCCCTGAGCGCCCACATGGACGGCAGCCTCTCTTCCTCTAGGACACAGTCACCATGTGCTCATGAGAGTTTGTCTCATAGTCTACAAATGATCCTCCTGTCTAGTGCCAAGAAAAAGTCCTGAAAAATGAGAATAATTTTCAGGAAAAATAAAAGAAGCAGGTGATTCTCTCAAGTTGTGACAAATGGAGGATTGTGACCCACAGACTCATCCTCTCATAGTTAATGTTTATCAACATTAATCTTTGAGTGATGATCAGATCTGATAAACTTGTTAAAACTGACCTCAGGTTTAGAGATGACTTGCAGAATGAGCATTTCATAAACCGAGCTCCGACCCAGAACATTATCCTTATGTAACCATATCATTTACTCATGCTGCTGCAGGAGGAACTATGAGGGAGATCTTTCCATTCAGTGATGTTTCTTCTCACTACGTTTCAGGACAAAATATTCCAATTTAAAAATGTATTTGACAGATCTATACAATGCTGAGAAAGTATGTTCCAACTTACAGATTTCTACCATTTGCTGTTTTGTCAAACATTAATATTTCAGATCAAAAAAGAGATGTAAAGACAAAGATAACCTGAGTAAATATAATAAAGTAAAGCATGTATATAGCCTACATATGTGTTCCTGTGTATGTGACAATGTTATTTTTCCATTTAAAAACTTGAACCATTCCTAACCACTTTCATTTTAGATTGTGACACTCTGACAAACCGAACCAGTTTAGTTACATTTTTCCCACACGTTGCTGCTATTGAATCTAAGAAGATCTTTTTGTTCCAGTGTCCTTTTCTCATTTTCTTTAAAAACAAACAATCACAGCATTACTGGAATCTAAAAATATGTTCACATTTCTTCATGCCAAGTAGTGGTTTACATATAAATATTAATGTTAATGAATGACAGGGACAAGGGAACGAGCCACTTTTACAACACATCCTTTACTAAATCTAAATCCAGATGAAATGTTTTAGAAAGTTGTTTTCCATGTTGCACAGTCATCCTTTTATTTTATTTTGTAGGAATTAGACAAAACTATACTTTTATTGACACTTCCTTGTTCAGAAAGCTGCTGCAGTCCAAAGTATGGAGATAAGCTCAACAGTAAAACTGATAAGTCAAACCTTTTTTTGTCTAAATGATGAATATCTGTGCATTACACTTGTTTGACAACTTTCTTATGATTATTATGCTGCAAGAATTCCATATTGAAAATTATTTGAAGGGAAAACTGTTAATACCACATTTCTTATCATTTGAAAATGGATCAAGTTAGAGTCCCTCTTGGCCAAAAGGAGCAGAGGGTCTGAATCAGACCTGAACAGTTTGAACCCATAAAGCCAGAAAACAATCTGTTTGACTCTTGACTTATTTAGAGTCAGAACTAGGTTCCGAGACCCGAGAAGAAACCGAACCGACCTGTATTGGCTCCTGTCACTATAGCGGTCTTCCCGGTGAGGCGCGCGGCGCACGCACGTGGATCCCAGCGGGCTCTCCGCTGAAGGCGCACAACCAGAGCCAGGACAACCGTGGAAACGACCCACGCGGGATGAGAAAACACGTCTATGAGAGCCATTTATCCCCACGAGCGCGCGTCAGAAACTGGTTCCAGTGCGTCTCTGCTCTCTGAGGAGGTGTGACCAGATGAACAGCGGCGAGGCTGGACTTTAGGGAGGGCCGTGCTCTCTGTCTGAAACTCTCAAACTGAAGAAACCAAAGCCCTGGATTGATGTTCACTCACTGCTTTAAAATAGAACAGAGCTCCCCTGTAGTTCAGAAATAATCTTTAAACAGAACCAATCAACTGATTAAATAAAAACAATCATCTGTTTTTGGGGAGATTTGAAATCAGGAACAGCTTCTCTACAACAACCTTTATTTTTCATCCATGCAGGACCAGAGGAGTTGACATCTGTTGTTGATTTAACACTAATTAGATTTGAAGCGCACACTGAAGTGATGAAAGAGAAGTCTTGTTGCAGAAGGGTTTCAGTTTGGACATTTCTGTCAAGTTTCTCTGGGTTTTATTTTTCAGCCTTAATAAACATTCCTGCCTTGAAACTCGATGACACTTTAAAACTGAATGGTCCCTCACTAGAAAGCTCTGTGTGTTGCATGATGAGTATGAGAGATATTGTTCCTCATAAGTGCTGCTATTAAAATAGCTTGATGCTGGCCGGGTTTTATTCTTTTCACAAACTAAAAACGTGTTTATTGAGAAATATTAGTCTGATTAACTGTCTTAAAATAATCATTAAGATTATGGACATTTTCAAAGTTCATTGCTGAGCTGCTAAATTGGAAGGTTTTTGATCAGTGAGTTGATTATTTGCTTTGCTTTCCTTAAATTCTGAGAATAATTGTGTTAAATGCAGCCACTGATTTGTTTATTGTTAGATTCCATCAAGAAAACTATACTAAAAGAGAAAAATTCATTAAGCGTAATTTAACCCCCCGCAAAAACCCATAAGACTAATCAGGTCTTAAGAGTTAACATGTCATTTAGCAATCTACTGTAAGTGAAACGTATTTATAGATCACCTTAAACGTCCCAACGTGCTGTACAACACACCAGGTGAAAACTGTTTAACAATAAAACGTGGTATAATATATACAGAAGTGTAAAATCAAATAAGTTCACTGGGAGAATGTCTGGTTGAACAAGTAGGTTTTCAGCCATTAAAAAAAAACCTCCACAGTCAGATAGTCAAAGATTCAGAGGCAAACTTTCAGGAGCCGGAGTCTGGTGGTCATGTGAGGAACAGCCAGCAGGTTTTGAGATGGGGATCAAAGGTTATGTGAGGCAGTGTGCGAGGACAGAAGCTGAGATATAGTCAGCAGTCTGACTACTAATAGGTCAGGATGACCTATTAGTAGTCAGACTGCTAATAGGTCAGCATGAGCACTTTGAAATGGAGTCTGATCTGCAGTGTGTGTGTGTCATTCAAATCACTTTTTTCTACCCTTTTTAGGTTAGAGATGCTTCACTATATTTGTGGAAACATTAAAATCTCTGATCATAGCAGAAAATCAGCAGCTCGTTTGTGTCTCATCATCACTATTTTTTATATCACCCTATGCTCCAGCTGCGCTTATTGTCCTCCGACAGGAAGACGTGGAGCTTTGTGCAGACATAAAGAACTAAACTGATGCAAAAAGCAAAATATAATATTGTTGTTTTAGTATTTAGATTCCTTCTCATATAAACAGCCTGTGAAACGTGATGTTTTCCTTGATGGTGTCTGTACTGTATTTAGCAGCTGCTCTGCACCAAGTGATCCCACATCGCTCTCCCTCTCTGCAGCGTGTTTCCCTCGGAGTGTGAGAGGAGTTTCCTCTGACACTATAAGATCACTTGTAGTAAATCCTGCTGTAAGCTGTCACTAGTGGCCACAGTCCACACATCCTGAATTACCAGGGAGAGCAGCGTTGACTATGAGTGTGTATGAGATCATCTGTCTGAAGTTTTGCGTAAACGCTGACATCATGCAAGTGTTTAAGACACATTTTCTGTGTCACCTCAGTTCAGCCTGAACAGTGATTCGCCCTCAGCTGTGTGTGGAGGATGTTTATATCAGCTCTTTACGAGTGTCTGCATTTTAACAACATGGGAAGTTTAATGTTTCTCAGATGACGCTGAGCTGCAGGCAGAGTAACCATTAGATCGTCTCTAAGGTTACAGATCTATATGTACAACCAGCTGCAGCTGGTTGTACATATAGATCTGTATAGATCTGTATTAACTCCATTACTAACCTGTATAGATCTGTATCTATACAAGAGGATTTTAAGGGCGTTGCATTTTCCGGCACCTGTGAACTCTTAATTTGCTTCTAAACACACATAATTACACGTCATGCAGATAAACACACTTACATGTACATTGTTGTTACAGTCGTTCATCCTGACATTTTTGTTGACCTACAGCTTTCAGTACTTTGTATAAAATGACCTTGAATCTTGTAGCGTGATCAATATACACTCTGACCTCTGACCTACGTGATCATCTAAAATAATAATCCATCTTCTTCCCAATAACTCGGATTATAATGACTCTTTTATTATGTTTTAACCTGAATCAACATTCCTCCAAGGTCACGGTCGTATCGGAAGAAGCCACCGGACTTTAAATAAAAATAAAAATAAAGACTCTTGGTGTCTCTTCCTAAAATGACACCTTAATCTGTTACAGAAATGTCTTAAATGATTAATGCACTTTCTCTTACAGCATTGTGAATGTTTGATCCAGCTTCAGTATTATTGTTACTTTGCTAAAAGGTTAAATCAGTATTATTACTTATTTCCACCTTGCTAAGGATAAATAAGTAAACCTTCCACACTCCTCACACGGGGTGACGTAGGACTTTAGAGCCTGAGTCACGTGTCTTGTTTAGAGTCTCCTGATTGGCCCACGTTTCACTGACAGCTCTCAGCTGTCTGCTCCGCACGGAAGAATCCAGTTCTCCGCCAGCCTTGGAGGAGACGACAACCCCGCTGTCACTCGCTACACAGTGGGTTATTGATGCCGACTGTTCCGGTAACGGGTCAAGCCCCGTAGCAGTCGAAGAAGCTTCTTACCCCTGAGAGCAGGAAACATCCACCTGCCTCTCTATTCCAACCAGAATGGGTAAGACAGCCAGCTATCAACCGACTAGCCATGGGTCCCACTGATCTCCGCATCCACGGACGCTCTCCGCTTGGCCCGGCGGGTCCCCATACCTGTCAGGCCCCAGATCGACCGAGGGGGAATCTCCGCTTCCTCGTCGAACTCCAGCAGCCGGACGTGATCCAGGAGCAAGGTGCAGTAACGACCCATGACCTGGTAAAGCAGGCTACTTTGATAAAGCTAACCCTATACCACTAGGCTGCTCATCAAAGTAACCTCTCCACTTTATCCCTGATAACTAACCCTTAAGCTAACTCCCTAGTCTTCACCGCGAGACTCAGGTTCTGAACTCAGAAGATCAATTTAGAACATCTACCATTTAGTGAATACTAACCAACTTGCTACCTCAAATGCTAATCTGTTTACAAATGTTCGTCAGCTTTTATAATAAATATTGAATATATTTATTCCTGACTCAGCTTCCATTCGTCAAATAACAGGTACATAAATGTTCCCTGCAACTAAATAGAATCTAGATCATCCTGCTTTTATCACAAACAGTTGTTCAAATCCAGGTCTCCAGAGCACACAGACTCTCGTCTAAATCCTCGGTAGCTGTGATAGATAAAGCGGAAGGTGAGTAATAAAACATAGCTTTTATACACACTACAAGGTTTAACTACATAGTGTATAACACTACAATCTTTAAATGTATTTGTTTTTAATTCAGTCATATTTGAGTGGAGTACAAAATGTGAAAAAAAAAAGTTAAGTTGAAATAAATGCTTACAGATTCAACCCTTTTAACCCTGATACATGAAAAAAAAAATTTAAATAGAAAAAAGATGTATTTTTTCAAAAACGGAGCCATTTATGTGGTAATGATAAAATATTGATTATACAACACTGTTTTATGTTTTCTACTGCAAATATATAAATATAAATAAATAAATAAATAAATAAATAAATAAATAAATAAATAAATAAATAAATAAATAAAATTGCCAACACACAGTTCTTTCATCCTCCACCAGAGAGCAGAAGACCTGTTTAGGATTCAGCAGGTGTTAGTAATACACAGATACTGTTTGGGTCAATTTGACCCGGCAGTCAAAATGGAGGTTAAAGGTGTCAGAAGTGACCTCATCTGTAAGTGTGAGAGTTCATGTGATGTTATGAATTTAGATTTTCTGTGCCAGAATAGAACAGAAAAGGTTCCTGTGGCAAACTCTACCCAGACTGAGTGGGCACTTTATAGGGGAAGAGCAAAACGTATAAAGATTGTCTGAAAGGGGGTCCTACAACATTCACTCTGCAGCTACATATGATCAAATCTCTTTCAGAGCTTTACAGAATAAATAAACAGAAGACAGCCCAGGAGGCTCTGGAACTCCTTGTTGATCATGACAGTGAAATAGAGGAGGATGTGTCTGAAGATGAAGACCATCTTGAGGTTAACTCTGAGTCTGATTATGCTGATTATGAGCAAGATGAGGAAGCTGCTGTTCTTTTATAACTGGCTGCATGGAGGCTCAGTTTTTAGCACTGTTGCTTTGCAGCAAGAAGGTCACAGGTTTGAATCCTGGCTGTGGCCTTTCTGCATGTCAGCTGGTCAAACCTTCCCAGAACAGAAGAGATTTTGCATGTTAATTGATCAAAATCACTACATAAAAAGAAAAAAAAATTAATTATAAAATTACATTTTTTTAAATCATCAATTTCATGTAAAAGTATTGTGATTTACATGTATTTCTAATATTAAAAAAAGTTTTTATCTGTGAAAGGTTAAAAAATTATTTCAACAAATATTGATTGAAATGGTTAGTAATGGAGTTAATAATGAAATATGTTTATTGGACTTTTTTAGTTTCTGATACTTTTGGATTAGAAAACATGTCCCGGTTCAAATTGACCCAGGATCATTTTTAGTGTTCCTGAGAAACAAACATAACAGGAAGGTTAACCTACTGTTCCTGGGTCAGTTTGACCCGGGACATGTTTACTTATCCAAACGTGTCAGAAACCAAAAAATTCCAATAAACACTGTTCATATCTCATTATTAACTCCATTACTAACCATTTCAAACAATATTTGGGAAATCTTTTTTTAACCCTTCACAGATCACGGTTCATTGAGGATAACTCACTCGTTTTTCATAAAAACTGCATTTTAAAACTTTTTAAATAGATGTTGGAAATACCTACATGTAAAACACAATAGTTTTACATGACACTGATTATTTAAAAATTGTATTTTATAATATAATTTTTTTTCTTTATATAGTGATGTATTTAAATTAACATGCAACATCTCTTCTGTTCTGGGTCAAATTGACCTGCTGACTTAAAATCAAAACTAATGACTCAAGATGATTTGTTTTCAAAGTAAACTTTATTCAAGCACTGTTTTAGAACAAAATAACAAAATAAGAAACCAACAATATGAACTCCACAGCACACAGGAAGCATGTTGTCACATTGTGATTGTAAGCACTACAGTATTCATTGTTTAGAACCAGAAATACACAAAAATGAATAGCTGGAAATGAACAAGGTGCCTGTGTCTACACAGCACATGAGGGACATGTCATCACAGTGTGTTTTGTGAAAATGAATTGAACACATTTTACAGAGGGTTAGGGTTAGCTTGACATCATCAGATGGCTTGCAGACTGGCACTTCTTCCTATTCCTTTTTTCCCCAGCAGCAACCTGAAGATGAGGACAATGATTACAATTTTTTTTGCTGATCTCAAGAAACACACAACATACTTTTGCATAGACACACACACACACACGCGCGCGCACACACACACTTACCTCACACAGTAGTATATTAGGTGAAGTCCTCTCCTGGATCTCCCTCACTGTAGCTGCAGCAGCTGGGGTCCTTGTCATGTGCTGCCTCTGTTTCTGTTGTCTATACGCTAACTCCATGCAGAACGGCCACAGCTGGGATTCGAACCTGTGAACTTCTTGCTGCAAGTCAACAGTGCTAACAACTGAGCCACCATGCAGCCAGTTATAAAAGAACAGCAGCTTCCTCATCTTGCTCATAATCAGCATAATCAGACTCAGAGTTAACCTCAAGATGGTCTTCATCTTCAGACACATCCTCCTCTATTTCACTGTCATGATCAACAAGGAGTTCCAGAGCCTCCTGGGCTGTCATCTGTTTATTTATTCTGTAAAGCTCTGAAAGAGATTTGATCATATGTAGCTGCAGAGTGAATGTTGTAAGACCCCCTTTCAGACAACCTTTATACGTTTTGCTCTTCCCCTATAAAGTGCCCACTCAGTCTGGGTGGAGTTTGCTCACGAGAACCTTTTCTGTTCTGTTCTAGAACAGAAAAGGTTCTCATCAAAAGCCATAACATCACATGAACTCTAGCACTTACAGATGAGGTAAATTCGGTCTCTTTCAACCTTCATTTTGACTGCCGGGTCAAATTGACCTGAACAGTATCTGTGTAATAGTAACATGCAGGGGGTGTTCCACATATGTGAAATGAACCATATTTTTTTAATATGTTGTTTACTCTAATTAAGCCAAGCACAAGAAGTTTCAGGCTGAAAAAAATAATGTTAACTATTTTTTCAGGATTTTTGAAAATTTAAACAGGTCAATTTGACCTGCAACATAACAGGAGGGTTAAATAAGGTGCATATCTAGCAGAAACACTGTTTGAATTAGTTCACCTAACTGAAAAAATTAAAGAAAAACTGCTAGTAAAAGACGGCCAGAAAGACGGATAAATTTGTTAAAGACAGACAGACAGCTACATAGGAGACAGAAAAAACAGATAAAAATTAAGGACAGACAGAAAAGCAAATACATATGTGAAAGACAGGCAGAAAGATAAATAAACAAAATAAGTGAAAGACAGACATTGAGATGGTTATTTGTCCTTTTGTCTTCTGTCATTGGTAAACTGTGTAAAGTTAGCAATCTGGTGCTACCACATATCACATTCTTCCATTGGAGTGGAGGATTCATCCATCCATCCATCCATCCATCCATCCATCCATCCATCCATCCATCCATCCATCCATCCATCCATCCATCCATCCATCCATCCATCCATCCATCCATCCATCCATCTTAACAAAAAGGAACCACTGTTAATGTTTGCATGTAAATTGTTAATAAAAATGATCAATACATTGCTTAGATACACAATAAATATTATAATATCTCAGTGTATTGACATCAGTGATCTATCTGCCCTTAAGTTTGTATCAGTTGGCATTCAGAGGGGGCATCACCCATTGGACATTTGATGTTTGTCCGTTCAAATTGCTGTGCTTGATGCAGGTTTTGTTTTCATGTCACATGATGTCACGTCCTTTTCATGTCACACCAAAAAGCAACAAGCACTGGTAATGGTACTCTCGGTAATGAGACAGGGTTCAAATCCCTGCAGTGCCTTGCTGATTGTATTGACATGCAGTGTAAACTAAAACTCGGCCATGTTGGTTTTACAACTCTTTTCCATTATTAATGCGGGACTAGTGTTTTAATTTCCACCTGTGAAATAGAAAAGAGAAAATAAAACAAACCTTTAAACTGTCAAACTGCCAAGGCGATTTCACGATGTCTGTTATAGAAAGTAAATATTTACCATCTAAAATACCGGTATTCTGCATGGCTAGTCGTTTTTAGCACTGGTTATATCTGTGCTCCACTGATCAGCCTGTGATCACATGACTCTGATCAGATATGTTAACTCATATTCTCATAGAAGATTGTATTATCAAATGTGTTGCTCCTCATATTCATAAAGAAAACAATAATGTAATTATAACTGAATTCTTTAAGATGTAATTTTTTAAACTGGTTTATTTCATGTTGTGCATATATATGATTTGACTCATGTAAACGTAAAATGAAATCTTTTTATGCACAACTATTGACCAATATGCACAAACTGTAACCTGTGGATATGAATTAATTCTGAAAATGTTCTAATAATGTAAATCCTGCTGATCTTAACTTGGATGCACAGGGAGTTCTGCCTTTTGATGCTGCTCCCATAATATTTAAGCTCGTATAAATATAACGGATGGTGCTGTAAAGCTTAACCAAATGATATTTGCATGACCTGTTGTGAAATTTTGCCAATCATTTCAAATCTTTTTTGGTTTTCATTTCTGTTTTATTTTAATAGACTCCAGTAGTTCACATTCTGCAGGCAGCCACTGCTCTAGCTCTGTCTCCATGCAAACTCACATCAACTTCTGCTGACTTTTCTTTCTCCACACGAGTGTTACAGATCAAATAAGTTCTAGCAAACATTTAGCCAGTAGCCAGCTCCATCATCTTCTCATTCTATGGAACATAGACTGCAAACTGAACTATAAAACTGGCTATAAAATAGTAGATATGAAGTTTCATTGGATTAAAAATTATATGAAGGGCCTCTTTTAGGAACTGAGAACTGATTGGACTGAAAAACAAAACATAACTTAAAGAAATGAGAAAATCAAGCATTTACTGTAGTCTGCATTGTACATTATCTGACTGTGACTATATAGCCTTTGCACCGCAGCTGAAAATCATTATTTTTGAAAATAGCTGGGGAAGCTGTCACATTTTATAAAATCTCAGACACTGTTTATGGTTTGCAATGATGTTTTCTGAATACTTTGATTTTATGAAAAACAATTCTCAATATGGGCTTAAACAAACAAATAAATAAATAAATAAATAAATAAATAAATAAATAAATAAATAAACAATTCCATACACACACGTTTCTGACATTTCATTACACGTTTCAAAGCCCAGCCTCTAGGGGGCGCCAGAGGCAAAGTTACAAGACTCAGTTGGTGTTGACAAGCAGTTTTGTTGTTGTTGATGCTGTTTTCAACAAGGGTGCAACACATTTAAAGAGAGTTCCGCAATCAGGAAGTAAGAAACAGTTTCTGGAAATTCTTCTGCTGGTTTCTCTTTATTAAACAAATCAACTCATATTGATTTTCTTTTTTGTGCTTTAGACTTTTTGAACATGTTTAAATGGGACAAGTCTTTGTGTTTTTCCACAGTTTATGAGCCTGTATTATTTTACAGCTAGACAATAAACTTCACATTAGGAAGATTTATGATGGAATTAAATCATAATGTCGGGGGTCCTAGTTACAGGCATGAGCACAGCAGGGTTTTTTTCTTAAAAACAAAACAAACAAAGAAAAAAAACCCCACAATCTTTATTGGTCACAGCTTTTGGAGGGATCTGATGGTATCCATTATTTCCAGGAGAAAAAAAAGGGTTGGATCAAAACTGGGAACTAATCTCAATGACAGAGAAAGAGAGACTGACACACACCCACTCATCCACCCACATGCAGACACACTCTGGAATGGTCTGAGAAAGGAGACACTTCATACATCCTAAGCAATCCTGTACTAGAAGGGTGTTTTTTGCTGCATTGATAATTTTCTTTTGCCACAACAAAAAGGAGAAAAAGGAAACAATGAAGGACTTGATGCAGTCAGTAGAGCTGGGGGTCTCTCGGCAGAGAAGAGTGGTAACCCGACCCAAAGTATGGCTGAAGAATGAACTTTCACGAGTGGGGCTCGCGGAAATCCTTTGTACATATGTAATGATGGTAAGCAACCTCATAGCTCTTATACAACATTCTTACACAGCATTCATAAAAAATTTAATTTCTAAATATCACTCTGAAAAATAAACTTCTTTTATTTTACGTCTTCTATCGATTTCAGAATGTTTTACTTACTCATATCACCATGTCATTAATTATTAATGTCATGCTCTTTGCTGATGACCTTATCCAATGCTTACATAGCTACACACAATCTGGAAATTTTCAGTCACGTGATTGGTGAGTGCACTATGATTGGTGGAGACTGGTGGGTGAAACAGGAAATCTAATGTTACAGGAGCAAAGGTCAGACAGTGGGCCACATGGAGGGTGTTTAAAAAGTCACATGATCTCTGTCAGCTGTTAGAATACCCTAATATTTAGAAGCCTGAAGGAGTAGTGACTGGATGGAGAGTGGAAGCTGACATGTAGATAAGCATGAGGGGACACTGTTTTTCTTAAACATCTAGACAGCTGACAACCTAAATACTTTTGTACATGGAACTCCTCCTGTTTCCTGAATGAACGACTGCAGTTTCCCCCCCATTGTCAGCTTTCCCCCTCTTTAAGTGTTTTTTTTCCATGGAGTTAAAAGTCAGAACATTTCAGCTCCGCATGAAACAAACATTTTATTTAATCAACGTTTTGGTCTTTCTCAAGCTCAGTCAACAGTTTTCGTGGCAACTTCTAAAGGCCAACACCTTGTACTCAACATTTGCTGATGATTGAACTAATTACTTTCTTCATTAGAGTGGAAAAATCATTCAAAAAGGCCTACAGCCAATCTGACAAATCAACACAGAGCAATTAATGGAATATCAGCAAAACAATCTGCAGAAAAATAACATTTGCAAAGTAGAAAATGAGAATCAATAGTTTCTGTTGGGCAGGAGAAGTGGGAGAACTTCCTTCCAGAGGAAGTAACATGGTTTTGTCTCAGGAAGGGAACACTGTTGGAAATAAAACTCTCAACACATGACAATAATATAGATTTTGATTGGAAAAGAGTTAATAAGGTATGTGTTTATTTTGCCTTTTGCTAATGTAGTGTACTATGTAAATGTAGAACAACAAATATTAATTTCTCACCCTGGAAATATCTCAACCTAGTTTGTTTTATTAATGCTCATTTTCATTCTGATGGCTATAGATTAGCTAACCAGACTGCTTGTCTGTGTGCAGGCTTTGGGTCTGGGTTCTGTGGCCCAGGTAGTGACTGGACAGGGAGCATTTGGACAATACATCAGCATCAACATTGGTTTTGGACTGGCTGTTGTTATGGGAGTTTATGTTGGAGGAAATGTCTCAGGTATGAAAACAGACCCTTCCAGATCATTTGAAGGACTTCATCGGCCGTGTGAAGTTATCATTTGTTTTTTGCTTGTGTTTTTTGTCAGGGGCTCATATGAATGGAGCGGTGTCTTTCACAATGTGTGTTTTTGGCCGCCTGGCATGGAGGAGGCTACCCCTGTATATATTTGCACAACTGTTTGGGTCATTTCTTGCTGCAGTAACAATATATGCTGTCTATTACGGTAATAAGACATGACTTTAAATACCAGGCACTTTATTTTTCATCGATAGTTTTAATGGTTTCAAATGAACATTTCTGTCAACATATTTTCAGAGGCCATTTATGATTATTGTGGAGGAAACCTGACTGTAACTGGTGCGAAGGCCACAGCTGGAATCTTTGCCACCTATCCTGCACCATACCTCTCTCTGATGGGTGGATTTGTTGATCAGGTAAACAGGAAACTGTGTCCACAAATCACCATTGTTATGCATTAAACCCCTTCTGCTTAAAATCTAGTTTTACATTTGGGATTTTGGAGCGTGTTTCCAAAGAGGTACAACGGTGGATTAAAAAAATGCTAAAAAAGCAACAACAACAACAACAACAAAAACCACCTGTCAGTACTTGAGTATTTGACAACAGATAAATAACATTATTATCAATCAAACTCTTAAACTAAGATCCACCTTCTGTTGAGAAATGTTGACGTTATAGCCATTTTGGTCAAACTGAAAATTAAACATCATGTGGGATGCCCACGTTTTAGCATTTTATTTTCTAGAAAACATAAAACTTTACAAATATCAGAGAATCTGGAACATTCTTTGTATCACGAGAACAAGATCTCTGACCAACTTAAACTGACAGTGGTTTCCAAACCCCTCACACTGCAAAAGACATAATTCAGTAGCACAAATGTATACTCAGAATTGTTTTGCAAACTATTTTCAATGAGCAGTTTATCACTGAATATACAACAGCAAGTTAAAACATGCATATGGGCGATCTTTCATGTTGTGTGCAGCCCTGACTTCATGGACATAACATCCTCCATGCTGAGTGAAAAACTGTCCAGTTTATTACCAGAGCAAAGGTCAAAAGTCCCCATCTCAAATGTTAAAAGATCAAACAAGTTTCAAAGAACAATGAAAGTCTTCAGAGTTTGAACTTGACCATTTGTGCTATTAATATTCAGACGATACGTGCATTGTTAAATTATGCATTAAGTAACATTTTAAAGTGTTTAGCCCTTTTGTGAAAAGTTAAATTATTGATTGCTGCTTTTCTCAGGTGTTTGGAACAGCGATGCTGCTTCTCTGCCTGATGGCTCTGTCTGACCAGAAGAACAAACCCGCTGCTCGAGGCAGTGAACCTCTCACAGTGGGTCTCGTGGTGATGCTCATTGGCATTTCTCTGGGCAGCAACAGCGGCTACGCCATCAACCCCACCAGAGACATCGCACCCAGGGTCTTCACAGCCATAGCAGGCTGGGGAGTTGATGTGTTCAGGTAAACAGAAGGACTGTTATTTGGAAGAAAGAATTGTTTGTTCTATTTTTTTCCTTCTTCAAGAAATGGTCAATATAAATCAGAAGGGTATGGTTTTATAGCAAACTAAGTGTGCTACTTCGTGCAAAAAAAGATTAGAAAGGTATAGTAATGGAGAAAGGAAGCCACGAAGGACGTATTCCTGATTGAGAAACAGAAACCCCCCCTACACCTCTATAAATCACTCATTTGCTTTTCTTCTGTGTAGGGCTGGAAATGGGTGGTGGTGGGTACCTCTAGTGGCTCCGCCCATTGGAGGAGTGCTGGGAGCTGGGCTATACAAGGCATTTGTAGCACTGCACCACCCACCCGTCTCTGAACAGGAGGACTCTATCCCTTTGAAGAAAGAGGAAAACATCTGTGCTAATATATGTGTGAAACCTGAAACAAATGCAAACATATAAGTGCTTAGACAGCTGTGTGGACATCTGGATGCTGCTGACACATCTCATGAAGAAGAAGAGTTAAAAGACCCAAACCAACTGCACATATAGGGACAGAAGAACTAACTGAAAACAAATTGTGACACAAATGATTCTTAGTGAAATGTTTTATTGTGCTATAGGCCAGGGACATTTTTATAAGTAAAAAAAAAAAAAAAATTATAATGAAAAAGCAAGAAAAATATTTCATAAATGAACAAAAACACAATGCGTATCCCTATCTCTTTATATTTTGTTTATCTAATTAAAAGGAAAACCATAAAAACCTCACTATTAAATAATATTCACATTTCATACAGCCGTCAATAAGGCTGGCGTCCAACGAGATCCTTTAAATTTTAGGGTAAAAAGAAATAAACAGCCTCCATTCATACAGCATGGATACTTTTAAAAATAAAGAAAAAGCAGCAGGAGCTGGCTCCTCAGAGAGAAGAGATACAGCACAACCAAAGATCATCTGGACACATTTTAACAAATCAAATGAAAAATCACACTTTGGACAAACGCTTTGAAAATGTGTCATCTCTCAAAATCCGATGTTTGATCCAGTCTGCTATCATTTCAACATGGGAAGCATAGTGTTAAATGAAGGTAAAAACACTCATCAGTTCATAAATACTGAACTATTAAATATACAGAGTACAGCTAATGAAGTGTACATTTTTTTGTTAATACTGAAATCATGATTATTTAACCTGCATGCAGTTCAATGATTAATGCTGCCATGAGATGCTATGATGACACTATGATGACCATTTAAGGTCCACACTGAAAGAAACAGGAGATTGTGCACTAGAGATGCGATGATTATTAAGTTGCAAGCGTTCGAATCAGATATTTTTCATATACAGTAGTTTTAGACTGAGCAGCGTATCAAGGTCAGAGAGAGAGAGAAAAAAAAGAACAGTTGTGGAAAAAATGTGTCATCCTTTTTTATACCAGCAGATACATCACAGATATATGTGGTCTTCAATTAATTAAAAACAACCGAATACCCTAAATAATAATTTCCTCATCAGTCAACTCATCACTAACCCTTCACAATAAAAGATAAATTAGAATGTGTGCATATTGAGGATTCTACATTCTAACATAATTCTAAAAGAATGGCAAGTTAGTCAGGATGGTTTTTATTACATACTGTAACCTTCAGGCTAAAGGATTGACAAAATTAGTTTTCTTTTTTACATCACCAGCATTTCATAAATACTAACTGAAAACATGCGGAGTCAGTAGAACCCAGGATATATATGATCTTTTAAACATTTACCTTCATTCTGAACAACATGCTTTCACATTGCACAGAGCCAATAAATAATGGCGGATTAGTCTTTTAAGCCATGCATTTTAGAAAGAAGGGTCATGTGAAATGTCTGTGGGTGGGAACCCTTTCACCGTTTCACTCCACCCAGTCTTCCACTGATGCCTTGGCCCTTGGAAGCACCGCCTGAGCTGCACTGGGTCGACTGCTTCTTCTGTGGTGGTGGTACTTTGGTTTTTCCCTTAAAAGCCTTATTGGGGTCCAGTTTGTTTACAAAGGAGTCTCCAGCAGCATCTGCTTGGCTGAGCTCATAGCTGAAAGTCAGAGGCTGGTAGAGAGATGCCCACTGCTGCAGAAAAAGGACATACTAATTAAAAATAATAAAGTCTTAAATTGTCCCTGATTTCCTTGTATTTAGCTTCCATAGAGCCAAGGTTTGTTGTTATTCTTTAAAGTGGTATGGTGGAAAATTATATATTATCTCTTCTGTTTGCAGTATGTTTAGGTTGTATTTTGCTGTGTGCGAACCAGTTTCTCGGAACAGACAGGGTGGACGATACCGAGAAGAAGAATCCACAACTCGCTGGTTGTAACTATTGATCTGCTACACCTTCCCTTATATGGAATCAGTTTTCACAAGATAGGGTCTACAGAACCAGTCATGAAACCATGGATGGCTGCAGGCAAGGGAGACTTCTCTTCACACCCTGTATTTTCAATAAAGAATGTTGAAAATGCTGTTAAAGAATTAGGAGTTTCTCTTGTCTTTGTCAGGGGTGCTGTCAAAACTGGTTAGGCTTACTAGACATGTTAAGGGTCATTTTTGTCTTGGCCAGGGATGTGGTCCAAACTGGTTAAGCTTACTGAACATGTTGTGAGAGAAGTAATCACAGAAATAAGAAGGATTTTGTTGTAGGTTAGGGAGTCACTTACTCAAACACTTGATGTCCGTGTAACTGTACTTCCTCCTTGCTGAGGCAAGAAAGTAAACTTTTGATTAAGACTGACTTCTCACCGTTTGATAATCTTTCAATCGTAAAAATTCCACCACAGTGGTTTTCCTGTTTTATAAAGACGTGACTTTTATTGATGAAGTACTGTGGTCTGATTACAAGGACCCTAGACAGCAAGTGAATGAATGAGCAAAAGAGTCTAAAGAAAAACTTTAAAATATCTTTAAAAAGTCTGAAGAACTGTTGATTAAAGCCACTTTAAAAGATTACAAGAATCTCTAACTCCTTAAAAGCAAATTAAAGAAATTCTATGTGGTTTAAAACTTTTGCATAACATTGTAAATTCACACACAAGTAGACAAATGTTAATGACAAAATTAAGGAGAAAATCTGAAAACCATACTTTCTGTAGTATCATGTATACAAAACTTACTAAATAAAGCATATTTTATACACTTGCATTGACTGCAATTGTCATAACTGAAATAAACAGACAAGGCATCATATTTAAATGTTTGATTAGAGAGCAAGACATTTTCTACCTTAGCCTGAGGGCTTGGACCATATGGAGTGTAGGCATACTGCCACTCAGGTAGGCCCAGGTGTGTTATCATCAACCTGTAGTAGGCGGTAAAGGTTGAAGTCAAAAAATGCCAACACAGCGACCGATCCAAAAACCAGATTTCACTTTGCTGAACAACCACACCTGAAAAACACATAGACCACCACATACATGACGTGCAATTTCATTTAAAGGCAACAGAAAAAATATATGCATGTGTTCATGATTATTTTAGACATAGGTTAAGTTTTACAACGTGTATATGAATATGAATTTAGTACCTGGAGTGCAGTTTTTGTAAACAAGACATACTTTTCCATTCCCACCACAAGAATCCAGTTCAAAGATGCGACTCTGGGTGTCAAAATGAGGCGCAGTGGGGACACGCTGCAACCCTGAAATCCAAACAGCTCATTCATTATCCTAGTTCCTGCACAAGTGGTAACACAAAAACAGATGTGACTGAAAGTGACACCACATGAAGGTATGATTGGTTAGGTATACCACTTGGTGTGCTGCTCTCCTCCCAGTCAAGGTCAGCCAGTGAGGGTGCATTAGGAAGGGTGAAAAGGGATACAGGTTGCAGCAGAGGGCACAACCTGCCCACACTGTTGATCATCATGCAACCCAAGGGCACACATTCATCTGAAAAACAAATACAGCCACGCAGTAAAGGCCATGCCTGAAAGTAAGCTGAACAAACCTAGACTTTTATAAGAATTAAATCAACCTAAACAATGATTCACCTACCATCTAATTTAACACTCCAAGTTAATGTGAACCCATCTGTTGTCAGATAAAAGTCTCGCAGATCTTCTGGTAAAATACACGAGTTTTTCTGAGGAGGAAAATCAGTCAAGCAGGTCCATTAAAAGATAAAAACAAAAGATTTAAAAGTTAAAGCATCAATTTACATTTACCTGTTCCCATGACAGCAGGCTTCTCTTCTCTGCTGGCTCTCTCTCTGCAAAACGCACATCTACCACTCCTGGCATGTTCTCTGGACAAACAAGAAAAGCTTTAAATTATTTTACTTAAATTATTTAACATGACAACATTATTTCTTGTAAGCTAACCTAGACGAAAACCTAATACAAACCGAGTATTCGAGTAATTCCCAGTGTCAGCCTCTCTGCAACACATTTAAACACTAAATTTTCTTTTGTCTCTTCCATTAGAACTGAAATCACAAAGTTAAATTGAGATTGGCACCAGCTCCCCCGCGACCCTTAGTGGATAAAGCAGTTAGAAAAAGAATGGATGGATATGTGAAATGAAATTTTGTAAGCATCCACTATAACCTGCTCGGCATCCTTCACTTTGTTCTTGCTAGCTCAGCTGACAGCTGCACAGGAAGCGACGAAAGCAGCTTGGAAGCCAAAGTGACACACGTCTTGGCCAATAGAAAAGCGGGGTTTCGCAATTCAACCTATCATATCAATGATTTGCTATAAACAGGCGGGACTGCTGTTTCTTAGCAACGTTTGGCTCGCAGGGAGTGGTGGCGGTTGTTTCAACATGGCGGCAGCAGCAAACCGGGGTGAAAAGTCGGGGATATTTTGGATGAATGGCGGTATATTAACTTTTATTCAACTTTATATGCTTATCTGGGCAGTACGCGTTCTTTAAAGGGTGACTGATGTTATTTGAAGTAATTTACATTTGTTTCGTTTGTCAGAAGAGTTTTTATTTTTGAGGAAGTAGTGAAGGCTCCTTAGCTGGCTAAGTTGTTAAGGATTAGGCCTTTTGATTTACCGTCTTTTACTTGACAATAACTAGCTATTATCATAAAAGACCCATCTTTTTAGTCGCATCTCCTGACCTGGTTCTTCTGTGCTCAGTTCAGTGTTATTTAGTCACTTTTATTGTTATGTTGGTATCTTAAAGTTTGTGTGTGTGTGTGTGTGTGTGTGTGTGTGTGTGTGTGTGTGTGTGTAAGAAACCTTGTGCAGTAAGAAGTAATAACTTCATAGTGTTCTTATCAACTCCAATCTTGAATCTTAAAACATGGGAAACAAATATATGTTCTTATAATGAACGTGCTCGGTTACTGGAAACTAAATAAAAATATCTACATTATATACACTACGTGGATCAAGTATCTTTAGTTTTTGTACTTCCACATGTAACCTAATGTAGAATAACTTCTGTAACTCTCTAAGTGTTTGGTATACATGCACACACTGTCCTACATTCCTGTACATTTCATGTCTGAGAAGAGGTGTGTTTCTGTGGAATGCAAATTAAATAATAGCTCACTTGTTGAAAATAAATTTACAAATTTTATGCCACCATAACTTTCACATTACATGGTTATTTACATTATATTCTGTAAGTTTTTCTGCAGATACAACCTTAAGTGCTACCTACTGTGGCACTTGTGGCTGTAATTTCATAATAATTCTGCCAGAATAACCTTGAAATCTGAATAAAATGAGATTATTGGTTTGAAAAGAGCTGATCTTTTTCTCCATGTTGAGGTTGTTCAAAGAGCTGTTTACAACAGGTCAGATATTAATTGTTCATATCCTTCCATAGAATCACTTCAAAAGATGTAAGCGATTGCTTTAACGAGTGATGAAGGATATCAACTTCCTGTTTTCCAATAACTAGTAGAAGGATTGTGAGTTTCTCCATGTGCCGTTGGTACTTTGTCCTCTGGCTCGTAATATATTTTAGCAGCATCTCATTCAGTGAAAGTGTAATTTTAGTTTTGTCTTTCAAACTTTTGAAAGACATTTTCTATGTTAAATAGTACTCAAATTTTGTCCCAGTATTTTTTGTGCATAGATTTTGCGTTTTAGTCTTATTTACAAAAAGCTAATATAACTGTCTTCTCTTTGTTTTTTTACAAGTATCCAATGAGGAACAGCCATTGGTGTTTGTTCCTGGTGAGTCTTTTAACATTTCAACAAGTTCAAAATGAGAGTGGGCAAATCTTATTTATCTTCTACTGGTTTTCTCCTTTTGCATCTTTCTAATAACTGTCTCAGGAGTTGATGGAGGATTGAAGACTCAGAAGTCCTTTGGTCTTGGACCAGGTGGCGTCGGTGCATCCAGCAAAGGAGGAACCAAGCTTCGAGCAAAACATGGCTCTGATAGCAAAAGTCAAGGCAAACAAAAGACAACCAGAGCAACACAGGGACCCTTACAAAGCGATTACACTGGAACTCGACCAAAGGAGAAAGTCTCATTTCAACAGCATGTTACTGTGCCAAATATGCACACACTCATTAATTCTCATGATACTTCTCACCCTTTGTCACAAGTAAGCCACTGTTTCATATAGACTGTTTCTTCTCCTCCCTACATGAGAAAAGCAGACTATTTATTTAAAATCTGTTATTCTATTTGCATGTTTACTGTTTTTCACACAGGGGATTTCTGAAACCAGCAGAGAGAAGAGCGAAGTCTCTTTAAAGGACCTCTGTCTTGAGGATAAAAAGCGAATTGCAAATCTGATTGAAGAACTAGCAAGGTAGCAACAACATATGGCTCTAAGCTCTGTGATAGTGTTACTAACCATAACAAACTTAAAGCCACATTCAGTTTCATATATGAATAATTTAGCACTATTTCATGATGTTTCTCGGTTTTTTAAAATACTTAACATCAACACCTTATTGTTTATGTTTCTTTTTCTCACTCTGCAGAGTAAGTGAGGAGAAAGAGGTGACAGTGCAACGACTGAAAGATGAACAGGGGAATTTTGAACACAAAATCCAGCAGCTGGAGCAGCAGAACCTGTTGATAGCACAAGAGAGGGAGAGTATCCTTTTAAAATAACAGGCACAAACTATAGATCCTGCTTTTTGCAATATGCATTTTAAAAGTATTTCTCAAATGTGTAATTTATTTAAAAAAAATGCAATAAAGTTGTTAATGCAGGCCAAGGTTTGTCAGGGATGAGTTAATGTAGATGGAGTAGAAATAATCAATTTTTGAGTAATCATTAGTGAACTTGCTTTTTTAATGAGATTTTATGTACTAATTGGTGCGCTAATTGCTCTTTGGAGCTCTGTAGTGTCATGATGTGGGATGCAATAATGAACTGGTACAATCAGGGATTGCTGCATGACTCCTAATAATAGACAAGAGTTTTGCAAAATGCTGAAAATGAAGCAAATATACTTAATTTACATTAATCACAGTTACACTTTTATGGCACTATGAAATCCATTGAAATGGTTTTTTCAGAGCTTGCTTTAAAAAAAAATTGTACTCTGAGAAACAATAACAGAAAAGCATAATTTGGGGATAAAAATGATTTAAAACATAATATAAATGGATTTCATTGGACAGTACACTTTGTGGTGGAATATGATTTGTCTCAAAAAGTAGTTCCTCTAACACTTGTATGGTTTTTGCAATTCCCAAAACATTCAGCAGGGGGCAGTGTTGTCTCACTCTAAGGCTATTTTAAAGCCTTTGGGCAAGACTCGTCAATCTGACACAAAAGGCACAGAAATAGATGCATTTAGATTATTTGATGCTTGCTGCAGTTGTCCTTTACAATTGCTTGTAGCTTATCCACTGTTGTCGTGCACAGAATCAATTTCATGGTTGTAGTCATGGTCCAGACTGCCTGAATCATCCTACAATATAAACATGAATTTTGATATTAACTTAGAGGATCATGGTGTTGACTTACACCATGTCCCCCCCCCTAAATTCTCTCTGACAGTTGAATATCTCTGAGTCATAAATATGTGATCAGATGGGTCAGATGATTCTTTGCTTAACTTGAGGTAAATGTTGGTGCTATAAAACCAACTGTTTTAGCCATTCCTCTCAGATTATACCAGAGTTTTACTTTTACTTTATTTTACGGTAATAAAATAAAAACAGCAAAAAATAAAGATTAATTGACCCAGCTGCTATTTCATTAGATTGGCAAAGGCAGCAAGTAAAATTAGAAAAGCACAACTCTATTAAATCTATTTGGCTCAGAAAGCTGGCATTTACACTGAACTTCTAAACTTCATTAAAGGTATTTTTTGGGGAAAAGGTATTCGGACTTCAGGATCTTGAGGGGGTAACAGTCTTTTAAAGTGCATGCAAGAGTCATGAAGGCTCTTCTCAGGCAGAAGGTTTCAGCACTTCTTTAAAAGGTTAAGGAGACACCAAAGGCAAACACACTGAGTGAGAGTCTTGTCAAGTCTAATTCCATTACGCCTCAGCTTATCTTATCTAACCAAGGCTCAGGGTTGTCTGAGGTTTAAAAAGTGTGGGGCCATACTTTAGCCCCAAGCCACCTAGGATGAGATGGGAAAGTTTCCTTGATATTTGGGATATTCAGCTGACATTTGCAACTGACTGGCACATAGAACCAAATTTGTGTTTGAGATAGGAAGGAATACATTTTGCGCTTAAGAAGCTGTCGGTCTGGGTAGAAGCCAATTTGTGATTCTGTAGCTTGTGTCCAAAACGGAGCACAGCAGGTGTTAAATAATTGCTCTTAATGAGTTAAAACAGTCAAAACAAAACAAGTCCTTGTAAAAATGAGCATAAAATGAAGAATACAGTTAATGTGATTGCAGACTAGTAGAGTTAAAATCCTTTATTTACTATTTAAAATTTTGGATGTACAACATGTAATTGCAGAAAACAAGTTTAATAGTGTACTCTTTATGATAAAATAATCATACATAAAAAACTTGGATGATTACAGGAGAATTATTTTCTTCTACACCACACATTGTCAACGTTGCCATAATTTGCCCCTGGTGTTGTGTGCCTTACATTTTTCATCACAAATTAAACTCAGCTGTAATCAGTATTAATTCACAGCACTGCTTACTGGCCTGAAAAGCTGTGATGTGATTTTTATAATGAGAAACAAAAAACACGCGCCTCTCTTTCAGTTTGTTTATTGTTAATTTGTTTGTTCATTGTTGACAAATGTCTGCACAGTACAGCTTGGATGGGCCTTTAAAATATATAAAGAATACATTAGAACAATAAAATATAAACTCCAAACTACAATGACAATGCCACAATTATCAAGGCTAGGGATTATAGGATGAAATAGATTGATAATTTACACTGACATCATTGAAGATGGCTGCCATTTATGATTAAATGACTGGTTTTATAATAATTCTTCAGGTTTTTTTTTTATTTTTATAAAAAGATCCAAGTAGATTTGACTCAAAAGGTTTTTTTTTTTCAACGAACAATGCTGATCTTTTTAGAAATCATGGCAGCTGATGACTGATAAACGATGACAATTTCTTTCTCGTCCAACATATTTATTCCATCTGTGAAAAATACAGTTTATAGCTAAAAATCAGGTTCTAGCTGGGTAGGAAGGATCTTCTATAGTGGTCTGTGTTACAGCAGATCTGAAGAAGCCTCTGACTGAAGACACTCTGCTGTTGTATTACTGGCTTGTGAAGAGGATGCTCAGGGTTGCCAGTTATTTTCTTCATTATCTGAAGCATCCTCTGTTATCCAATCAGCTCTAGAAGCTCCAGTCTTTTTCATCAGCTTGTTCAACTTTTAAAGATCACTTAATCCAGGTGATTGTGGTATCTTCTGGGGTATCTTACATAATAAACCAGACTGGATTGTATTAAATGCACTGGAGAAATCAAAGATTGTGATCCTCATAGTGCTGTCTGCTTTGTCCAGATGACTGGGTTTGTTGAAGCAGGTCTGTGACAGCATCTTTGTGGAAGAGTATTGCAGTTTTAAAAAACTACACAGTAAGCTCTGGTGAGCTGTCTGTCTTCTTTTTCTTTCTTGGTAATTGGCCAAATATGCACAGGCATGGCTGATAACTGATTATTTAAAACTGGTAAACACCTTAACAGAGAAAAACCTTTTGTTCTGCTGTGCTAAATGACTGTACAATTTAAATCATGGAGATTTAGGATGATATTATACATTTTTGACTATATTGTATGTGATTTAAGCACATTGAGGTCTTGTTATATGAAATAAACAGGAACTTATTCATAGTTTACAATGAACAATTAAACTAAAACAAAACCATCTGTGCATAATGCTTGATGAACTGAAATGTTCTGACGTAATGAAGGTGATAGAGCTGTTGTTGGTACATCATTTATAAACCACGTAGAATTTGAGTTTTGGGAGTTGTGTGATAAACATGTTTCTTAGACACAAAGTTGTTTCTACAGATGGCTTGCTTAATGATTCAGTAAGACACAACTTGGTCAGTGCTTCCAAATGGTTATGTTTGAGTTGTGATGAATGAATCCTGAAAATGATGGACAACAGTTGTCTCAGAATGGTCTTCCAAATCTCGAAACATTTTCTAACTAATTACTTTATTAACTGGGTTATTTAATAATTTTCTGACTTTCAATTACACCTTCTTTCTAAGTTGAATTCCTCAGAATCAGGGGTACGAAGCAGTTATGTAAGCTATCTTCTGCTATTAATTCCGTCACTCCTTTACACACTTTCATGTACTCGACACCCATCGAGCATCAGTCCTTTTCTCCTGTTGCCTTTGTATTCCTGCAAGGGCTCAATCTGTTTGGCACAGAGCACTAAAGTGGACTTTAAAATGCCCCCCCCCCCCTCCGTGCAAATTTGTTCCACCTTGAAATGGATTTCATTATTTCATTTGAGCCTCGGTCTGACAGGGAAGTGAATCATTCTGACAGGCCACCGTCTGAAGCCTCTTCACTGCAAGCCCTTGATTCGGAGTATTTTTGGAGCAGGAGGGGAGGAGTAAGTTATCGTCTGCACTTTGTAGCCCAGATGTAAACTAGAGGTTTGCAGAGCGCTCCCATTGGATGATATCCAAGGCTGTAGACGAAGTATGTTTAGTGGAATGACATTCTGAGAGTTGGAACCTTGTCAGTTCATAAACTTGCAATCAAATACCTAGGGACTGTTGACGTGTGATTACATTATGGGCTCCTTTTGTACTTGTTTGAAGTGAAGATGGTGCATGTTTTCATATTTAGACCCCTATTTTAGGTTTTGTAATTGTTAATTATTTTGTATTAGATTAAGAAATTAGAATTTGTGTTCATTCTTATTTCATTTTTTCCCTGTAAACTTAACACACCACATTTTGTCTTAGATTTTGTTGAGGCCTGACCTTAAAACCATATTCAGTTTCTCCCATTTAAGAACCTTCATGCTGCATAAACAGACCTCCCAGTGCAGGTATACGTGATGTGATGTCCTTGTGATGTCCTTAAGTTTCCCATATAGCTCTGCTTTCATGGAGATCAGCGCAGGCATAGAGGAGCCAGAGTTAGACGGAGGGTTTAATCAAAGTGTTCCTTCACATTTTCCCAGTGTTTATGGAAGCTGCTGCATTGCATTTGTCTGGTGTCTGGTCCTCAATTCAAAGTCATCCTCGCTCTCTCCTCCTCCCCCTCGTTTCATTTCCACAACCTGATTGAAGTCTTCCTACAAGCAAAGTGTTTTCTTATTCTGTGTTCCGCCAACAATTTCTCCAATAAGACTCTACTTTGAACTTTGATTTTCTCTTTAAATGGGAGCTTTTCGCAAATGGATGCTGAGAAACTCATCAGATGGGGGAGCACGGCTACCGTCATAAAAAGATATGGCCTGGAGGAATACACTTTATGGTCAGCTTGGGGGGAGGGAGTGTGTACAACTTGCTTTGTACACTGCTTGCTTTATTGTTGTGTTTGTGTGTGGGCTGTTTACAGTGCATGAGGGGAATTTGCAGTGTTGTGTCTTGCTTTTGTGTGTGTGTGTGTGTGTGCGCACTAGGAAGTCAGACTTGATTATTGGACATGTGCGGGTGTGTCTGTGTGCAGCCACGCTGTTCTCATGCTCATTATCTTTGTATGTGTCGGTGTGGTGTGGTGTGGTGCAGCCGCTGTCATTAGTGGGCTCCTGAGGCGCAGCGCTCCAGATTAGTTTTCCTGTGGCTGCCAGCTCTCTGTCTGGCAGATAGCCTGGCATGGCACAGCCCAGCTCAGCTCAGCTCAGCACAGCTCAGCACAGCTCGGCTCAACCCAGATGGTGAAAGCTACATTCCACAACAACAACTTTGATTCTGCTGGACTCCTCTCTCTCTCTCTTCTGAATTTCTGCTGCCGCTGGCTTTCTGGTCCAGTGTGTAATTGGTGAAAGATGGTTTTAATTCAGATTGTTGGTCTAAAGTCACCATTTGTCCTTTTTGTTTGATTTTGGCCTCACAAAAGAATCCTGTTTTTTTTTTTTTTTAACAAGTTTATCTTCTCAGTCTCACCTTTTCAAATGTAGATTTCATTAAATAACAAAAAAGTTATCCAAATCAACCTGGCTTTATGTGGAAAAGTACTGGATCCCAAAACTTATTAACTGGTTGTAACACCCTTGGTGGCAACAACAGCAATCAAGTGATAACTGCTAATTTATCTTTTATGTCACTGTGGATGAATTTTAATCCACTCCTCTTTATCGAATTGTTTTATTTCAAACACATCGGAGAGTTTCAGTGTGAATCAGCAGTTTTAAGGTCAAAGGTTAGACAGCAGAATTCATGGTTCCATCAACTACACCCAGTCTTCCAGGTCCTGAACCACCATCAATTTTGAGTTTTGTTATGATGTTCTTTTCCTGAAATACAGAATTAGTTTTACTCTAGCTGTAACAGGACACACACCTTCCAAAATGTTCCGTATTTGTCATCCACTTTTTGAGATTTCTTTTAGCGTGTGACGAAATAAAAATATAAGCTGGCAAATAGTTTTAAACAACACGTGAGCTGCGTTTTGAGTTTTTCACAATAAAGGTAAAAGCAATTTTTGTTTTAGCCACTAAATTTTACCCACAGTGATTTTAACCACAGATTCTTAGCTAAATGTTGGGAGTTTTATTTCTTTATTTTTAGAGATTTTACTGGTTTTACTTAACCTTTGGTCCTCAGGCATGCAGCAACAATACAAAGAGTGCCAGGAGCTGCTTGGGCTTTACCAACAATATCTTTCTCAGCAACAGACAAAGTTCAACCAGTCCATTACTCAGCTCATCCAGCCACCACCCTTCAGTGAGGTAAGGTGTGGGATAGGATGTGTGTGTGTGGGTGTGTGCGCTTTTCTTATTTTACTGTTGTTGAAACTAGAGCACATGCAGTGGAAACTGTAAAATAAAACTGAAGGTCGGCGCGCATTTAGAGCGCAACCCTGTTTGACATTTATCACCATCCCAGGCACAAAAACAGTATGTGGAAACCTGCACTGCAGCACATTGCCCTGTGTCACAATAAATCAGAACAAATCACTAACATCCACTTTATCCTTAGTTTCTTATGACAAGAACATGGTGAAAACTTCTTCAAGGTGACACTTTGGCCTGTCTGAGTATAGATGACTTCATTGTTCCTCAGTGGGTCTGAGATATGTGTGTTTCCCTGAACTCTGCAAATTAGCTTAAACCTTTTTGTCATTAAAGTGTAAGGTTGGCTTTCCTCTGTTTATTTAATAATGTTTCTGGTCTTCACACACCTGGCATTTACGCCTGAAGTAAAAGTTGTCCTCTTAGTCCCCTGGCATCTGTTAAACCTACAGTTTTGAAAGTCGTGTGTTACCATAAAGCCCAGACGTAGCCAAACAGCTCATTTTTGGCAGCGGCTTGTATCCTGTATCAGTGTCTACACATGGTGCGTCCAGGCTCTGCTGTTTACATAACCTGCACCTTGGCAGCACTTGGAAACTCAATGGCTCTTGCAAACAAATGAGGAGCTTTTACAGCACATTATAGCATTAGCAAATTAGGTTGGTAAGTAAGTCCTAATGTAGTATTAGTAAATTTCAGTTTTGTTGCTTAGCTATAAATTAAAGTTTTATGGGGCAGTCTGTTTTGGCTGAAAAAACTCCCATCAGGCCTTCGGAGGCTTTCTAAATCAGCCAAATAGAATTCATTGTACTCTTGGTTTGCTGTACAGGTGCTCAGCAGTGAAGAAGCCCCCAGCAGGACATCTGCAAGCAGAGCTAATGGCTCACTCTTTGATGGCTCGTACCTCAGCTTCGCTGCTGCTGGAGCGCAAGAGGCTCAGGTGTACGGGAGCGCTAATGCAAGAAGAGGAACAGCAAAAATGCTTCAAAACCCTGCCGCCGTTTCCTGTGATGGTGAGTTCAGCTCAAACGATGGGCCAGTCAAGCAAAAGGAGTGCAGGCAGCCACGGACATGCTGCACATGTGAACGCTGCCAAGACAGTTGTCATGATGCTGGCTGCAGAACACAGCAGTGGAGAAGTGACAGCAGCTACTGTCCAGTGAATTGTCATCATGTCTCCTTTATCCAAAAGGAGTGTGAAAGGTACCAATTGTTAGTTTATTTCATGAATCATACAAGAAACATCATAAGGATATTATATATGGAGCAATATTTTCATTTATAGAATTCACAATGGGAATCTCAGAGGTTCAGAGGCTAAAGAGGATCTGACCAGGCCTCTGCTGGGTCACAAGGACTGGGAGGAGAAGAGGCACCAGCTGCTGCTGCAGAAAATGCAGCTGGAGGTGGAAAGAGAGCGTCTGGAGGTACGGCTGGCTGAGCAGGAGAGACTCCTCAGACAGACCAAGCAGCTGCAACAGTCACAACTTGACCACAGCAGGTAGATCACACAGGCCAGAGAAAAATGACACATGGTGGCATTTCTAAGAAATATTTGCAGGCCAAATGTGTAGTTCTTTTTTATACATAATCAGTTGTCATCCTGTGTAGTTCTGAAGTATTTTTCATTGCTGATCTTTAATGTTTTTGTTCTTTTTTTATGTTTGTTAGGATTCAACAGCCCACTCAAGCTCAGCTCAGCAGTTCAAGTACTGGGAATACAGCACCAAAGGAGGAGGGTCCTTCTCACCGAGATTTGCCCTCCAGGTAAGTAGTGGCTTTAATCAGACACACACCTCGCTCATCAAAGATTCACACACTTCTTGAATACACCAGCCATACACAAGAAGAGACTGCTTTGTTTGATTGTCTATGTTCTGTAGGGTGTCTGAAGATGCTGAGGCTCATTCTGCAGGACAAAACGTAGATGAAATAAACTCTCAGAGCGTTTCTGCTCCTCCAGTCAGTGGAAACGGTAAGCTTGTGTTATGTTTAGCTAATTAGTTATTTGTGTGCAAAAGACCTTTCAGTTCAAAACAAATTACAACCCTGTTTGAAAACAGCGGGATTTTTCTGTATATTATATTATTTGTTTTTTTGCATTTTCATTTCAACATACTAGTACTTCTTAAAACTACCATATTTATATTGTTCTCCTGATTTCCTTTTTGCTGGCAGTATGACTGTGATTATATTTATTTAGAAGTGTCCAGAAGGGATATGGCCACATCTCCAGTAAAGTCCACTTCTGGCATGAAATGTCCCACATCAGTGTCTGCAATCCAAAGGACCCCTCAGACCAAGTAAGCAAATCTTCAGTTAACAAGAACATGAAGGATGTATTTTGATAAGAGTAAAAATTGGATTAAAATGGGTGAATAAAGCAATAAAATGAAAAGTTTTATTCATATATTGTCAGATGATACTATTTGTTCTCAGGAGGCAGTTTAAGTAGCAAAGTCAAGACTTTGGATCCGATCTATTTCACATCAAAGGTAGCAGTCACATCAGATAAAGGAAAGGTGCATCAAGTAAAATTAAAGTGTCTTTTTTATATGCAGCAGCCAGCAGAGGCAGAAGGAAGCAGCACAATAAAATAAAACAAACAAAATAAGAAACTGTGGGTAGCTTGTTGAGCTGGTAACCACAGATCAGAAACGCTTAGCTCCAGATTCAGATAAAGGTGCTGAAAGAGAGGAGAGAAAAACACTGGGGACATAATTAGCAATATTTTATGAGTTGTTTGTGTCTCTTTGAGGCAGTTAGTGCTTTCGCCTTTTGTTCTCAGGAAATATTAACAATGTTGCAGCGCATAAAGAATACAAACATGAATTTTTGGATCTTGCAGCTTTTCCTGACCCGGCAATTTGTTGCAGTGTTTGTGGCTAAATGATAACTTTTCTACGTCTGGCTAACTTTTCGAGCTGTGAGAAGCTAAATGAAGCTTTTTACAGGGCTAGCTAGTGCTGCGGCCAGCCTGTCAGGAGACACGCTGCGTTCCATTAGTCGGCCTAGCAGGGATCCTGCAGCAGGTGTAATTGAACAGACTTGGATGCACACACTGCCCTCCCTTTTCGCTCTGCTACAGTAATGAGACAGAGAAGGCCAGAGTGAGGGAGAGATGTTAAAAGTGAGTTTGAGGGTGAGAGCGTTGGAAAACATGAAAAATGGGAAGCAAGGATAGATAGATTAGGTCCAGATGGAGAAGAATGGAAACGATGAGAAAGACATAAGAGATGGAAAGCATCGGGCTTTAGACCCAGTCACTAAATGGTTATTAACCCCAGTGTGTACTGGTGCACTTGTTCCCACTGTGTAGTTGCCATGCAAACTAGATGATGAGAAGCAATTAATTTATATATTTAAAAAATATGGTTTATTAATGAGGCTATCTGTTATGAGAATTGAAACTTCTTACAATGTTTTCCTATAGAAAAAAGAGTTCCTTGAAACAGGTTCAAAGTTTACTATATTGTAACTCTTAGTCAAAGCAGTGCGTGGTCCAAGTTTAAGCTGCAAGCTCTGACAGATGCCCATTAACTCCAACAGGGGACCAAGACCATCAGATCTTATTACCATCCATTTTCACCTCTAAAGCCTATTAAAGTAACTGGACTGTTAGTAAAAAAAATTGTAGCTAAGTGTAATGGTAAAATATGCCTCTCTGATGGCTTTTGTAAGTTTCAATCATTTGGTAAACCACCAATGTATTTAGACTTGTTGTTTTCTTTGCTGCTTTGTGCGGGAGAATATGTTTTCTTTAAATGATCAACGACAGGAATCAGTGAGGTTTTGATCCTTTTCTTTCCGTTTAAGTTAAATTGAAAGAAACATCATTACTTCCTCACAAAAATGTCAAAATCCACCTTACATCATGACATTTTTATATATGTATTATTTTTTTTATTTATTCTCAAAGAGAATAGTCAGATTTTTTTGAAGTAGATTTTTGTGAGAGGGGTTTGAACAATTAGTATTTTACCTGTTATAGATACAGTAACTGTTTGAACAACCTCAGTTTGGAGAAACAGATATGAGCTACTGGTTAGTCTGAGTGGGGACATTTATAAAGTGCCTGTCATCTTAAAGCAACTCTAATCTAATAGTTTTCTGTTAGTTTATGCAAATGATATTTTATAAACATTTATACCACTTAAAATTTCACATGACCTGGTTATTCATGTAGATTTTTTGGGTATTTGTGGTGTAATGGTTACTGTTGAGGAAATACCAGTTAGCCAGTTTCTTTTTACCTGGAAATTTACAATAATTATGTTCAAATAGCCATCAAATGAAGAATTGATTGCAATGTAAAATGTATAAAATAGCATTTTTATGAAATGTTATGAAACAAACCATCAAAAAACGGCGACAAAACTTATGTTGATATGCAACAAAGATCCAAAAACATGAGACGTTTAAGCAAAGTCAAATGAAAACTGTTTCTTCTGTAATGAAAAGTCAACAGTCATGGAAGATTTTGTATGACTTTTTTTTATTTCCCCTCCCATACTGCACGCCAGTGTCCCGCCTCATGGCCATCTAATCTCCACCATTACAATCGTGATGCACAAATTGCAAACACAGAATGGGTGTTAACTTTAAGTGACCTTCTTAATCCTTTCATGAATCCTGTGCTAGTTAGTAATGAGACAGTTCCAGCACACCCTGCCCATCTCATCTCCATTTATTCTGCTATTGCCCGCCTGCTATTGATTGGTTTGGAAATTGTCATGCTGGATATACGCAGCGGCCATTATAGGTTTTTTATTTTACTGTTTGGACTGCAAATGAAAAGGGGCATCGGGGCGAGACGGCTGTCTTTAATGAAAGAGAGGAGCCAAATAAGCAGCGAGAGTTATGAGTTAGAAAAAAAAGAGAGAAAAGTGGTGGTTTGTGGCTGCATATGCGCTAGAAAAGTACTGATGTGGTTTTAAATTTAAAGTATTTAGTTCTTTGGGTGAATTCAGATTTCTGTTAGGAGGTGAAAGTATTTAGAAACAGTTCACTTTTACTTTCACGTAAACTCTTTCCTAGAAATGAAGTTCTTTTTGGCACTGCATCCTACTCTAAAACAATCTATTCTCATTTCATTTCTCCTGTGCAGTCTCAGTGCCACCGCTCCTCGACCCCCCTCCACCACCGTTCCCCCTTTCCTGCCCAAACTGTACCCGCCCCCACCCCCTACCCCACCCTCGTTATAGATTGTGACCGCCGGTAAGTGATGCATTATTCATTACAGCCATGTCGCTTGTTGATGGATGGCTGTTTGAGAGCCCTGTCCATTAAATAAATCAACAAATAAAAATGCAAATTCTCACATTTCGAGTGAAGCATCCCGTCCAAAGTTCCTCCCCCCACGTCCCTCTCTGCCTGCCTTTCGATCCAAAAAGCAGAACTCATTTCCAGCCTCTCTCATACAAGCACACACACACACGCCAGCTATTCTTATTCCTTCTTTTTTTGTCTTTTGGTTGACAGGAAGCAGACCAAATGAGGACGATAGATTTACTTTTTCAAGCTTCAGGCTGTTTCTTTTCTCTTTTTTCCCCCCCTCCACATCAGCCATCATCCCTCAGTTGACTTAACCCTCATTCACTTTCTCTCCCTCATGCTCAAACATGTGCATACATTTGTTTGTGCTGCCAAAACAAAATATAGCCTTTTAAAGCTTTTCAGCGACTGATGTGTGCTGCCTCGAGTTAGAGTTTGAGAACATGACATATCAAGGTCTATAGTTACGTGTTGAGGAACACAAATGCGCCCTGATTAGAAGTTTCACCGGCGCGTCTCCACTGACCACCCACATGCATTTCAACAAGTGCATCCCAAAGATCGCTTCTACCTGGGAGAGCTGTGTGCAGAGCGGCGGGATGCAAATCAATGCAGCTTTAAACGAGCAGAGAATTATGTTGGCAAGATCAGTCGGGCGTGCTTTAAAGAATTCATGTTTTGTATCTGGAATGGCCGTCGTTCGACTGTGTATACACTGAATAATTTATCAAGCCAGCCAGACTGAGGGATTGAATCTCTATTAGCTTAATCTCCCCCGTTTTGGTTTATTTATTTCACAGCACACTCCCTCATTTCTATTCCAGAGGAGAAAGCAGCACCAGGCCCTCTCCTCCTTATTCTCACACACCTGCAAGGAACTGTGCTTTTCAGCGGGGACGCCCCAGTGGTTTCGACTTGTTAACGCTGCCGCTTGTTAGAGTTCTGCTGGCACTTCAGCAAAAAAGATTTTTATAGCATTTGGAAAAAGAGTTTTGCTTTTATATTGTCTGTGTTAACAAGTGAAAGGTGAATGACATTTATTGAAACATGCACAAGGCTTCAAATGGATTTCTGCATGCTGGGTGTCGCTAAATTTAAGGGCATGTAATGTAACTGGCAACATTTGTGTTTATTTTTTAACCACTCTTTGCAAAGTGCCAAGGGGTTCTCTGGTAAAAACACATCCCGTACCTGTTCAAAACATCTCAGACGAGCTGAGGTCACATATGGAGGGAAAACAAAACTAAAAAGTGTTCATTTTTTTCTCCTTTCAGGCTGGACTTTTCAGTGGTTGAGTTATTGGATATCTTTAGTCCCATCTCGGCCCCTGAACAGTGCAAACCAGGTGCCCAACGATCCAAAACTGTGCGGCACAATTCATCGACCATCACTGCTCCCAAACCGGTGGGTGGAATCCTGCTTACTCCCAGTGGGAATTATCCTCAGAGCTTTCAACAGGACCTGGAAGAAAGTCAAATACTGGAAGATATATTTTTTATTTGCTAACAGTCACTTAATACTGACAAATTGAATCTTACCTTTTTTAAATATCTTTATATCATTCGTTATTGATTTTCTAAAATGAGAATAAATGCAATTTTGTAGATTGTGTTGCTGTTATGCACCATTGTGATGATTTTTTTAATATAAATAAATGTTTATTTATTCAGAATTGACTCTGTTTGCAAATGAAATCATGCTTTGCCCCAGGAAAACTTTTTAACTCAGAGCTGTGTTTATCGTCTCTGAAGACCTTGGCAATGTAAATGCAAACTGAATCTCATGACTCACAATTGTCCGTACAGAGTCGGACTGAAATGTATTATGCATAAATCCTGCTACCTCGGTAAATTCCAGGAAATATAAATCCAGTTGTTCCAGCCAACACGTTTCTTTCTATTGCACTTTTTAAAGCTCTGTGTAAGACGGACATCGCCTTCAGATTGGAGGTATGTTCATCAGGGTATACACGAGTAATCTTCTACTGATAAGTGATCAGCAATTATGACACCACACAGCATGCTTTGTTCTAGACTGTGCTTTATTATTGGGCTAAGCTGAGACGCATCATTCATTTAAAATTACAAAAGAGGAGTCCAGGGGACCAGAGAATGGTGCAGTCTGGAGAGACGGGGGGGGGGGTAGCCTAAAGCGCACTGCCCAATCACAAGCTCAGCTCATTAGGAACCTGGCAAAAAAGCTTAATATGCAACATTCATTACCCCACTCCCCCATCTGTGCTGAAATTGGGAAATACAGTAGATTTCCAGAACATTTTGAATAAAACCACATGATGCTAGTGTGATTCTAGCAGCACTACTGAGCGTTAGAAATAAAAACATCGATAACGGCACAGGAGAAGTAAAGAACAGGAACTCAGATTTGTCTCTCTTTTTTTCTGTTTTCTTTTGATGGAATAGTGCAGTCTTCAGTGGATTCTCTTCTTGGCAGAACACATTAGTTGAACAAGATCAGAGCTCTGTCAAACATTTAAAACTCAGAATGAAAAAATGGTTTAAAAAGCTAAAATTCTTTTATATGCTACCAATGATTATTAAGAGTCCTCCAGTCTATATTTGATTACATACAGTATTGACAGCAGATGTGTGTTCCTCTGATTTAGGATGTTCAGTTCAACCAGGAATTCCCCTCGCTCCACACATTATTTTAAAGGTTTCAAAAACAAAGCAAATGGTAAAAATAAAATAAAGCAAATGATAAATTTTGGCATCTTCAAAAAGAAATACAAAAAGCAACCCCCATTCATTTAAAGAACAGTATGAATGTATAATTACAGTATGCATAAGGCTTTAGTGTTGTACTGCATTGTTGTGAATAGTTAATCAGTGGTAGGAAAACATAAAAATCAATGTTACTTCAGCGTTTCTCTTAGTACTTCCAGTGGCTACCATGTCAGAACAACGTAGCGCTCACGAGCGCGCGGAGCAGTGGCAATAATGGAGCTCGGATCTTGAATCAAACAACACAAATAAATAAACAATAAATAAATAAATAAATAGATAAATAAATGATTTAAATCTGTCTCTGACATCACTTGGTCATTAGGAGCTTTTTTTTTTTTTCTTTTCTTTTCCCTCAGTCACATAAGAAGTGCTGAAGGCAGCGTGGTCCCTCAGACAGGAACAATGATCATCTGTGGGCCACAGCGGTAGCCCGTGCATGTCATTATAAAAAACGATTTGGTCACGTACCAACTCATAGAAAAATAATGCTGTGAAAGCATGCATATCATCTCAAACATGACTCCTAAACAAATTTCTAAACAAATAAATGAATAGAACCCACTTAAGATTTAGAATAGTTTTTTTTTGTTGTCGTTTTTTTCATATAAAATAGGTAAATGTGTGTCTAAGCTCTATCTGAGGTCGATGCTCTCCCTGACTGTATTCTGGATAAATGCCTTGGTCAAGTCCTACAGTTTGTTCCATATCCTAGTGACTGTTTTTTTTGTACCTGGTTTTATTGAGCGTCATCATGTTTTCATTTATATATATATATATATATTATATATATATATATTTTTTAAAAGTATTTAAAGTACTTTACCCAGTTCTTGTACATAGAAGTAAAAGTCCTATAAAATATGCAAACCTATGTACAGAGAAAAACAGAGCAAAAAAGAAACAATTTACAATATATTCATTGGTTTATGTATATATTTATATATATAAAGGTATTTATATTCAAACTTCTGCTCTGTTTCTGAACCACGTTGCTTTTCTTCTCTCTTGTAAACTTGCAGCTTTAAGTCAGAGCAGATGAAGTTGTGATGCCCAGTTCGCTAGCCCCCAATTGTCTTCTGTCTATTCTTATTTCCCTCGACATGGAGATATGAATCGAACAAACTGAGGAAAACACTATCTTTTTTTGGTACTTGTCTGGAAACAGCAGGGGGCAGTAAAAACAAAGTTATTGGTAGACGAGATGGTTCTGGTGGATTCATAAGAGATTTTGCTCCAATTCATAAAACTCAGTCAAAGCAGGACTGACCATGTTTGTCAACTGGCTAGCACTGAATGCCCTGCTCAGGATTTAGAGAGAGGCATTCTGGGATGTTTAGTGTGTGTGTGTGTGTGTGTGTTTGAGCCTTGCTGGATTTGGAAGGTAAATGTTAAATTATTCAAACTGCTAAAAAAGGTTAGACACAGACGCTGGGGGGAAATGGCATAATGAGCAGTTTATAGAAAAACTTAGAACAACACCTAACAGGAAGCATCATCTCCAAAAGTGTCATATAGCCTTATAAATATTCATAGATATAAATATTCATTAAGAATTCCCCACCAGCTCAATATGTGTTGAGCGCCGAGTCCAATAAATCCAAGCCCGCTGACCTTTTGCAGGTGCATAGTAGGTGTTCATACCATTTTTGTAGACTGTTCTGAGAAACTGCATGCTAAAAGCAACATGAAGCCAGCCTCAGTGATGCAGCAGCTGGAACTGATACATGGTATTTAACAATTATTGCTTCATTTAACAGTTTCATTGTGGTGTTTTTCTTTAACTGCATGAGGACATGTAACGAGGCCATATAACATCTTTTAAAGTATATGCTTCATGTCAAGCATCACCAGCAGAGATTCACATTTCAAACTGGCGGATGGTGCATAAAACCTTTCTCCTTTTAGTGAGAAGCTAGCTTTCCAACATGTCCACCACCATCACAGCCAATAAAATTATAATGCTCAGTCCAGTCGGTTCACCCTCATCTCTTATCCAGCCACGTCGTGTCGGTTGCATCCCTGATCCAAACATTTTTTCTCACAGGTGCTCTGCACACAGCTTTGATAGCTAGAACCTGTGCTAACAGGTTACCTAATGCCCGCTTTTGATGGTCGCGTGTGTCAACTTTAGTTCAAAATGCACTTTTTTGATTTTTTTTTTTCAGAAAAAGACAAAGATGGAGCGACAGTGGTTGCGCGATTTGTTACACTTGACATGCACTGAAACTTTTTACGCATCTGACAAATGATATGGATCTGGCTGTGGTTTTGACATCATAATAGCGCATTGGCTGCTTGCAGTAGTGTGTGTTCAGTATTTTTTTCTTTGTTTCTTTCCTCTGTTTTCTGGGAGCACAGTGCTGGATGGCAGATTCTGCAGGTGACAAGGCACACCTTGACATGGTGACAGCCCATACGCTACATGCACTTTACTGAATGCAAAAGAGAGAGAAAGGGGTTGTGAGATGTATTCATTTTGGTTCAAGTTTCAAAGAGAAGTGTGTGTGTGTGTGTGTGTGTGTGCGTGTGTGTGAGAGATTACATGATATGTTTTTGGAATAGAGTCGAAGATAAATTGTCCTTTTCCTCTAAAATCATTTAGCCTGATTCTCTTAAAGCCTGCTACTGAGATGTGGCTTTTTGCATTTTCAAATAATATTTACATAAAAAATGTTTTTCCTCACACACACACGCATATCCTTCAGCGACATATCACTTTGTGTCAGCATATAGGTTATCAGAGATAGGAATGCCTGCAGTTGTGGGAGCTGCCAGATTTGCGATTCTTCCCAAGCAGAGCGATGCTTCAAACTCCAGCTAAATCTACAAAAAAAAAAAAAAATTACATCTCAACGTAGTCAGTAGCTGTTCTATATACAGACACACATATATAAAATATGTGCATATAAATACATATATTTGTGATTAATATCTATTATCCATATATACTGTATATATGAATACATTTGCTTGAATGCTTGTTATACATATATATGTACTGCAAATATAAACAAGTTCATATATTTCAAACGCTTCTGATGTTTTTCTATCTATGAGGTTAAGATGTCAATTTAAAAAAGATAAGGCTGTGATACGGAGCAGCCCCTCCCATGCACTCGCCGTCCCTCCCGAGACAAAACGAAAAAGGGAAAAGTAAAATCAAACAAAAACATTTGGAGTAATTGTAAACTAGCGAAGTGAGCGACCCCTTTTGGTCATCGGAAATAGTTTTGCCTGTATTCAAAAAGCATATCAGCAATATATATGTATATATACATGTTTTGTATATATTCGAAATGTACATTTTGTTTTAAGTGCAACTCTCCAAGCTGTAAGAGCCGCAGTGGTCCGAGTATATTAGAGCTACAAGTCCTCAGCAGTAAAAATGTTTGGTCTTTTGGTCCCTAAAACAACTAAGGAATGACAGATAAGACTCCCTGGAATCCGTTGCTATGGCTCTCCCCCGGCAACAGTATCCCCTGGAAACGAACAGGCACTCCGAGCTGAAGATGGCCATCCCAAGTTTAAGCCAGTTTGTGTCCTGAAAATGTCACATTCCCTACTCAGGTTCTCTCTCTGAGAAATTGTACCTCCTTGTTTCAAGTCTTAGAAATTGGTCTTCAAAAGTCAGTTGTCCAAAAAAACTCAAACCGTTTCACAGAAAGATCTCCTATGGCAATCCACTATTCAGTTTTAAAAAAAAAGTTGTTCTTATTTTTCTTTTCTTGTTGGACTTTTGAAATCCACATTTCCAGTGGGGTTGGTCATTGTAAATAGGCTTGATAGATAGTATCTTTGACTTTTTTTTTTCTTTTTTAACTTCCCCCTCCTCAGTTTTCAAGTAAAAGTGTTTGTGGTCCAGACAAAGGTAGCTGTCATTCAAGCAGGGTTTTGTGGTGGAAGAGGTGTGTATATGTGTGCATGAGAAAAGAAGTCCTGGTGCTAACCAGGCTGGTTACAAATGCTCGCTGAGTTCCGAAGAGTTAGTACATCCAAAAAAGGAGGTGTCCTTGACTCGCTCAGTGCTCTTCTCGCTCCTCGTTTATTCCCAAGCAGCAGCCCAGATGTTGCGTTTGCACTCAGTGGTGGGTAGCGTGTGGTCAACGCTTCATTCAGCTCAACAAATCCTGGAACGCACAAAAGGAATGGGGATTGTTTAGTCATGAAATGTTGGAAAATGGTAAATGTTTCACAAACAAACATAATGGAAATCGATATTGGTCGTCGCCTTTTATGTAAGAATTTAAAACTAACATTTCATACTGAGGAATAATGGAGTTTGTCGTTAATGTGAAATCTTGAAAGCAGCATCATACTCTATCTGAAGCAAAACTGCAAGATCTCTTGTGATCTGTTTCACTCAGATTGTGCATTTTGAATGCGTTTTAGCTATAAACATCACAGTTTTGCTCAAAATCAGCTAAATTAACTGCATTATAGCCATTTTCAGTTAGTTGTGTGGGTTGTCTTAAATTGGATTTACTTTAAAAGTGAATTTGTTTTAGCTATATGTATAATGATAACTTTCCATCCAATGATCTATGAATTATATCCCCAACAAAGAGGTTATTTTAAGATTAATTGCCAAGTTTAAAATAAAGATATCAGATAACGATCAGTTAGCACATTGCATTAGATAGAGATGACTCTAGCTACTATGACACCAAATTTTAGTTATAGCCGTTTTTGTGTTTGCTAAGGACAGTTATATGGGTCAACCATCTTTAATTGGCTTTGACTCCAAAGGTTACTCAGTTAACAAACATGATCTCCCACCCTTCTCCTTTGCAGCTACATTGCGTTGTGTATAAAGAAGTAGTCATTGTCTTTGTTAGTTTGAAGAGTTCAGAGACATAAGGCAGACAGAGGGTAATGTTTAGAAAATTATAGTTTCGTTTTTGTTTTGTATAACTTTTTGTACAATTTTCCACTAAAATAGAAAACGTAACAGAAAAATGTAAACTTTCTTTCAACTTTTACCAACTCGCTTACTGATTGTTCACAACCTTCATTAGAAATAGCCAGGCGATGCAAATCTGACTTCAAAAACACCTTCAGAAACGAAGCAGGTTAAACTGACCGTGGAGTGGTGGTGGTGCAGTGACACCTTCATGCAAGAACTAACAGTAAAAAAAAGTTTCCTGCATTCTCACAACAAACCTAAGCATCACAAGTTTGCAACTAAATAAAATCCAATGCAGTTTGGAATAAAGTGTGTGGATTTTTGGCTTTGGTGAGTAAATGTTTGAAGAAAAGTGGTTGTGGAAGTGTAAATTATAAATAAATCTGAGAATATTCCTTGTAGTTCAGAATGAAGATCACCTTGTTCAGATCTAAACTTGCAGATGTTTGATGGCAGAATGCTTAAAGTCCACCTGTCTTTTTCAAGCTTTTTAACCAGCACCAAGACTTTGAAGGTGGATAAACAAATATCAATTTGCTGAGACAATTTTGAAGAAGAAAAAAAAAAACCCCAAAACAAATCAGTGCTCATTCTGCATTGAATTAATCTGCCTGCCTGGCACTGAGGCAGTTGTGAAACCAATTAGATTTTGTTTTCTGTTCAAATCAAAAGTGTTTATTCCTGTTTTTTGAGAGGATTATTGTCAAGACACTCCCAAACCTTTCTTTGTTTTCTAGCTTGCTGTTTTCTTTGTTTTGTATGTAAAGCACAAAACTAGTTTAAAACAACTTACTGAATCTTCAGCAAAGAAAACTAGGTTTATTTATTTTTATTTTATTTTGACAAACTCTATATGAGGATGTAGTATTTTGCCTGCAGTGATTTGCATCGGGACACTGTGTGGTACAGCTCGGCCGGCTGGTGATCAGGTGATAAGTTGCCCTTGAATGAAGTCATCAGCAGTGAATGAACGACGCGGCCTGAACTCTCCATCACACAGATGAAGGGAGGAGACAAAGAGGAACGGCACAATTACCCGCCTGAGGGGTAATAAATGCCTCCCCCTCTGAAGATGTGCAACACACGGAACCATTTACCAATTATCTTTTACCTACAGGGTAACATGCAGGGTCAGACACTGTAAAGATCTTCTGCAAACAGTGGAAAATCAAAGCTTTATGCTATTAAGAGACCAATCCGTTCAGTTTTCATACCTGAAACATTTCAGCTGAACTGATTTGAATGTTTTCAGATTTAGAAAACAGCAAAGGGTCTTCCCATTTTTAATGCTTTGTCCTCTAAAAACCTCTCTCTTGTTTTCTCCACTTAACACACGAGTGAATTAGCATGACGCTACTGTGAGCCGTGCACAATAATGAGCCACATTCTCATAAATATATTCCTAAGCTGTCGTCACAGGAGTAAGACTTGGCTAATCTTTACAAGCATTTTACAGATGATCAGGTTGTTACTAGGCGCCTGAAAGTGTTTTATGACATGAATAAAAGGTTATGGAAAACACATCAAGCCCTGCCATAAATGGGTTGCTGCTGGAGCGTTTGCCATGATGTATGACATCACAGTGATTGTTCATGCTTTGGATCGGTTAATCTGCTATCAAACTAAAGTGACTTCAAATTTTTGTGAGTGAGTCATGCTAAACACCTGACCTGTGTTCCTCTGTGCAGAATGGCTGCCCCGCCCGCCACGATGGCGGCGGCTGGCTGGGGCGGTGGCTAGTAGGGACGGTTGGCATCCTTTGGCCTCTTGAGCTGAACCTTCAGTCTTTTCATGCCGATCTGGAAGCCGTTCATGGATTGGATGGCAGCTTGGGCACTACCTGGGTTGTCGAAGCTCACAAACCCTGGGGGAAAAGCCAAAAACAGAGAGGGGCGGGGGAAAGATGTTGTTAGATGAAAAGCAAAAGACAGTTTGGAGTCATCGCAAAAGAAAATCCACCATTTTCCCCATTTTAGGGTTTTACACATCAGGACATACCGTAATAAAAATGAATCTAACCTCAAATGGACAAAACCACACAACAGTTCCCTCCTTTTCTTTATTGAGTAAATAAAAATGAAGCCAAACTGAAAAAGCAGGGTGTGGAAAAACCTGGTCTATTCTTGCTGCTTCTATAGGATTTAATAGGTTTAGTATGAGCCTGGAGCTGCTGATCGGATGTATAGATTATCTGATCGTCATCGGTGTGTTCACCTCTGTAAAAACAGGAGTTTGATCAGTTTACTGGTCTGGAGCATACAGGCCTGTGTTAACACAATACCAAGGACAAAACAATGACTTTATAGAAGGAAATGCTGCTGCCCATCAATCTAGGAAGGGTCAAAGGTCATTTTCTAACAATAGGGAGTCCATCATTCTACAAAGAGAAAGATTATTCACAAGTGGAAACATTTAAGACAGCTTCTAATCTTCCTAGAAGTGGATGTCCCAGTAAATTCACCCTGAGATCAGACTATGCAACGATCAGAGCAACTGGTAAACAAAAAAACAAAAACAAGACCATACAGGCCCAAGTTAGAAGGTTAAAGGTTAAGGGTCATGACAGGACAATTAGAAAGTGACTGAACAAGTATGACTTGTTTAAAAGGGTTGCAGAAGAAAACCTGTCTGTAAAAATACCTACTAGAATTAGGTCTGCAAAGTTCATCTGAATGAAGCGTGTGACTTCTAGAACTATGCCATTTTGGGCAGATGAGACCAAAGTGGAGATGTTTACCCATAATGCACAGCACCATGTTTGGCAGAAACCAAAGTCAGCACAAACAGGTCATACTAGTTTTCAGCACGGTGGTGGAGGGTTGATTCTTTAGGCTCCTTGCAGTCACAGAGTTAACCATGACCAAATTATTCTAGAGTAATACGTCAGACAATATGTCTGACAGTGGCAATCTCTCAAACAGGATAATGATCTAAACACATCAGCAGATCTACAACTGAACTACGAATAAAGAACAGAATCAAGGTGCTGCGACAGTCCAAAGTCCAGAGCATCAACATGACTGAATGATGTGGTGTGACTTTAAAGGAGCTGAGCAGAACCAAACGTTAATGGACTGAAGCAATGTTGTAAAGAAGAGTGGAACAAAATTCAAACAAAAAAATTCAAACAGCATTTCCATTTAGATTCCTAAATAACGATATGATGCAATCGGTTGTGTTTTTTATCCACTTGAGGTTCGATTTAAATCATTTTAGAACTGAATACAGATTTGATCATTTTATTCTGTTTTGATACAAACAGTAAAACCCTAGAGCTGAATGAGGGTGGACTTTCTTTTTACTGTCTACAAGGGAAGGTTGATGAGTTCAACAAGCAGACATTTATATTACAAAAACTGAACCTTTCAGTTTGTACACAAGTCAAAATGGCTGGCATCTACAATAGGACAATGGATGAGACTTCAAATAACAAAACAGTTAACAAGAATATAAAGGATGTAGTAACATTCAGAACACCAACAATGAGATCACAAACAGAGAGAATAGCACGAGCTCGGGACATAATTTAAATCAAAACATAATTATGGCCGTGCTGCGTTTGGGTTTTCTTTTTAACTTCCAACTGATTATGAAGGCATCAAATAAAAAAAAAAAAAAGAAGAAATTCTGCAACTCAACACATTCATGTTGTGTCATATTAATGAGTCAAAGCTAATTTGCAAATGGGGTTGCAGCTGATGGACTCGCCATTAAACACTCTCCACCATCCATTTAGGATTTGCTGCTTAATTACAAGACTGACAACGCTGTCAGTGGTAACAAAGCGAGACAGCAGTTCTGTATTTCTGTACATCAGAGCAGCTGTTATGTTTCCAACATTTGTGTAGAGGCTGTAAAATGATCTAGTATTTTATCTTGAAGAGAGAGGTGTTGAGTGGTGGGGGAGGAGGGTGGGGGTGGGGTGGGGGAGTTGACTGTGGTACAAAAAGGTGATCAATCAAAAGGAATAATAATAGAAAGAAATAATAAATAACCAATAATCTTTTGGTTTTGTTCATTTTTACCCACCAAAGCATTTACTTTGGTTTGTCGCCCGATCCACAAACACTTTGGAGGAGATGACATTACCGAAAGGCAGGAACATCTGCATCAGCTCTCCATCCCCAAACTCCTGAGGAAGGTGGTAGATGAACAGGTTGCACCCCTCTGGTCCTGCATGGAAACAGAGAGAGAGAGGGAAAAAAAAGAAGGGAGGCGCAAAGGTCAAAGGTTAGAGAATGACAGACCTACAGAAACAGGCAGAAGTGATGGTGAACAAGGGACCACAGTAGAAGATTCAGCCAGACATGACAGAATGAGAGGGAGCAGAAGATCATCTGGTTGGACAGATGGGTCTTATTAAAGACATCTCTGTCCTTTTTCACACTAAGTAGAATTTGTCCAGAGCTGCAAAACACTTAAAACTTGAAACAAAGTGAAAAACAAAACAAAACAACCCCCCCCCCCCCCCCCCCC
>SSNR01000047.1:2393948-2432456 GCA_006937965.1 Callopanchax toddi | reverse complement strand
ACCCCCCCCCCCCCCCCCCATATAATTCTATTTGTACACATGTTGACATTTCTTGATTCTTTAACATATGGGTAAAGGAAAAGACCACACTTTTGATGAAAGAAAAAAATTAAAACCAAAGTTGTCTTGTTTTCATTTCCTTTGATACATTTTTGAATTCTTAGCGGTGCTATCCTACTTGTACTCGAGTCCCTTCTTTGAAATAACAAAGAACATACTACATATACTATTCATATAAGATATAAGATCCCACTGTCTGGTTTGAAGTTGGATTAATTAAATAAGCAGGCAAACATCTGGTTGGAGCCTCCAATGGATTCATCTGTTTTCCCTATTATAGTATTAGTATCACTCTGTCAATGAGATTTCAACCATCTATTTTAATAACATTGAACAAAAAGCAGCTAAAACTGGCATTTTGATTCCATTAAAAAAAAAAGGTTTGCACATTTTAGTTAAATCTATAAAAATCTGCTGCAGAGGAACCAAAGGGCCACATGTGGCCCCAGAGCTGCAGGTTGGAGACCGCTATATAAGAAATGATTTACAGATAAACGAAAGAAAACCAGGCAAAAAGTTTAAAATAAATTTGACTGATTGCATTATTTTGAAGATGATTTTTATCTATATGATTTCATTATTTTTGTGAAGTGATTTCAGGAAAGATCAATTAAAATCTCAGATTGTCACAACCACAAGCCTTTTCTTGTGCAAAACTAAAAACAGTTTATTTTATCGCACATAACAATCTGGTTTTGCATCAGCTAAGCATTTTCCTTTAGAAATAGGTTGCATTCATTATAAATGCAAACTGAAAGCTCCATGTTGGAACATGTTCACTCTCCTGTACATTTCAGCTACTTTTGCAGATGTAAACAAACACCTGAAACCTAAATGTGCCAGTGCACAAACCTCCTCAGACTCACTAAGTGACACAAAAATAGTCCCAAGATTGAAAAATGGGCTCAGAATGGTCCAAAAGCCACACAGAATATACCTGTAACCATGACACCTGTCCTCCTTTCAACCCATCTTTAATGCAGATTTTTCCATGTGCAAATAAGATTTTATGGTCTTTTAAAATGTTCATGCAATGACATTATTGTTATTAGATTTTTCTCATCAAATAGCCACTAAAGTCACAGCTGTTTTGAAGTGTGTTGAGCTCTTGGCCACAAGAGGGCAGTAAGGTCCCAAACATGAGCGTCCCTGACTCTACGGGGGTCATCAAGTTCACAAACAGGTTCACAGCTAAGTTTGAGAGACTCATCAGGATCCTTTTCTGTTTTCTTTTATCCAAAATTCAGTTTTAACCTTTCATCTATTGATCTATAGGACCCCCTTTCCCCAAAGATATATATATTTTGTAAATCCAAGCAAATTTATTTAAGCTACTTAATTTACTCATCAACACATAACAAGCAATTGCAAGTTGCTGTTTATATATATATTTTAAAGATAGTTATTTATTTTGGGACAGCTAAAAATCAAAGCAAAGCAGAAATGAAATATATTTTTGCAGCAGTGTGTGTGTGTGTGTGTGTGTTACCTTCTCGTTGCTGCTGTGGAATGATGGGTGGAGGGTGGGGGAAGGCTTGGCTGATCTGACCATAAGCAGCGGGATAGGCTGCTGAGACACACACACATACCAACACCACACACACACACACACACACACCACCACACACGCCTCGTATCAGATAACAGTCATGACTACAGCACACACTTGGATACATACAAACAATGTGATATATGCAGGAGCACAGCCGCCGATCGATCAGATAACAGACAATAGAGTCGACGTGTTGCACAAACACACGGCAGCGGAGAGAATAAACCGATGCAGTTCCACAGAAAGGGCTGATTCTTACATGATCGAAATTCTAATTTGAACAACAGATTGCTTATCTTTATCCTCATTTCTCTGGGATGCAGACGCACACGTCCGTGCTTATAAGCAGACACACAAATCAGCTGCGCAGTGAGTGACAGACAGACCTGCGTACTGCTGGACTCCTGTGTAAGCCTGCTGGAGAGGATCGGCCGCAGTGGGACTTTGAGCTGCTTCAGCAGAGAAACAGACGAAGGAGGAGGTGGAGAGAAGTGGGTAAGTGGATGGAGGTGCATGTTGGGGATAGATGAGATGGGCAAGGTGGAAGACAAGGAGTGAAGGGTGGAAGGGAGGAGAAGAAAGAAAAGCAGAAAGATTAGAGAGCTGTGTGCAGGACGCTTTAACTCCTCCCACAACATTTCAAAAGGAGATCTTATTTTATTCTGCAAAAGCAGAAAAAGTACAACTTTAAAGAAGACCAAGGTCAAAACAGAGAAACAACACCACACGACTCCACTTTCACAGCACGATATAAAAATAAAACTGGTTTAAACTATTAGACACAACCTTTAAAAAATTCTACACACGACACAATGTGCACAACACTTGTTACATACTAGTCTAACATCTGCATCAGCTTCACCACACGGTCTCTACGTACACATGCACAGAAAGTCCCCCACTGGGAAAACACACACCAGTAGCCACGTACACACCAATAACCCCGATATGACTGAAGGAACCAAGAAGTAGTGAACACACTGTCGAGCACGGACACACAGTCACAGATGGCCAGAAGGAAGGAGGACTAAAATAGACCTCTATAAAAGTTACAGGGTGAAAAATCTTATTTTAGTGTTTTTTTTCCCCAACCTGTGATACGTTTTAGCCCGAAGCATGAGCTGAGGTTACTCCCAGGTCAACATTCATGATGGGATGATCAGACTTTGGGTTTTTGACTCAAATCTCTTCTGAAAGTTCTTCTACTGGTGAAAACTTTTAAAAGTTACGCAAGATTTTTTAAAGTTTTCATGTAATTGCAAGTTTGATATGAATTTACTCAAATCATTGTTTCTTTCTTTGTAAGTTTTGTGGCTTTAAACTTTAAATCCTGATCTGGAAATTAGAAGCTTATTAGAGTATATACAGATACTACATGAACGAAATGAAGTCAGGCCGTGTTTCATTCACATTTTGCATTTTTTGTCCTTTAATTTCCTTCACAGGGTTAAAAATGGCTTTTAGGTGTTCATTTACTGTTATCTTACAGGTCTAAGAAATCGTCCTGAGCCAAAGGAGGAATGAAATGAGGGTGCTGGGTGGGGGTGAGGGGGAGGGGGAGGAGAGCGCTACCTTCAGAGAGAGAGGAGAGGAAGCAGCCACCCTGAACCCCAAAACAACTCCGCGGAGCCACGCCCAAGCCGTTTTTCTCTGAGTCCTCCCTAAAAACCACCTCCTGCAACACTGGAGAGACAAGAGTATAAAAACAGTACAGATTTGTGTTTTTTTTCTTGCACCTCTAAAGAAGTAGAACCAATAAGGCACTAGCTATGACATGATGACACAAGCACATATTCAGGCTTCAGAAACATGTGAGACGCTCATCTCCCTGACACACTAGCTCTCTGTGGGATGCATGTTCTTTTTTTTTTTTATACTCGGACCCTGAACATGCTTTTATCAGATCTATAACCCAGCAGCATGCACACAATATTTCTGCTGCAAAAAAAGTGTCTATAGTGCTCTATACTCGCACAAAGTTGCAATAATATTTTCATTTCCTTTCTTGCGTTTGCATCCATGCTCCTGAATTTATCAAACCTACCGGGGTAATGATGTATCCCGTTGGTGAAAACGGCCTCGGCAGGTGGCTGCCCGTTCGCCTGGGGGGGCGGTATGCCAGTAAAACCATTTACACTGATGGGAGAGGGGATGCTGGTCACCGTGGGGGCGCTGATGCCTGGAGGGGTGCTGCCTCCTGCGGACACAGAGACAGACAGTTACAGTGAGTGCCACAGTGGATTTTTTTTCTTTCTCCACAAGACATTATGGAAAAGTTTTACTTCGACCGGCCACCTATAGCCACTCTGGCAAATGTCAGAGGGGCTGGTCCAGTGGGCCGGTGCAGACACTAAATGTCAGGGCTGATTTCTTGTCCAACTAAAGCCTTCGAGGAGGGTAACACAGCAGCTAATAGCTCTGAATCTCAAACGCTATAACAGCAAGAACTGTTGATATCTTAAAAGATTGATTTCATTTTAGGATTTATTTTTCATTAGCTCTCCTTCAGCACATCCAGAAACAGTGACAGCAGAGATCACTGCTACCTAAAATTCACCAGTTAAATTCAACTCACTTTGATCTTCATTTTTAGAGCCAGATCATCCACATTCAGTGATAATGCATTTATTATTATTTATTTTATTTTATTTTACATTGATTCTATTAGGAAAAACCTCTCATACTATATTAAACAAATTGTCTACCATTAATTATTGACTTCTTAGAGTTTGAGGATGCAGCTATAGTAAATAAAAAAGATTTTGGGGAATTACTCTTTTATGCAGATGTATAGTTTATTGTAGTAAAACACACAATAATGCATGAACAATCTGTTTAGGAATTTATATTATATTACAATTTTAAAGAAACTGAAATATATTTATATTCCTTCAAATGAAAAATGACCAGAGGATAAACACAGCTGCTCCTGGATGTTAAGAGTGAAATACAAGGGCTACTGTAGGCTTAAAGAATAAACAGCTGGAGGGGCAAAATTCTCAGAAATGATAAGATTATTGTCACATATTGACCTAAAAACCTTAGATGTCCTCAGAATTACATTTACAAGAAAAACAGTCACATTTTCCACAATTAATAACCTAAATGTGCAAGAATTGAACTATACAGTAAATTTATAGATAAAAAAAGAAATAAAAGCATGAGCCATGCTAGGCTTTCACTAAAAAATAGCTCTCTTCAAAAATTGTATATATTTCTGAGCATTGTTCTATGTCATATATATGATACCACCTTCATGATGGATGGAAGTGCCCCCCGTAGTCCTTAGACCTTTGACCACTGACCACCATTACCTGACGTGGGGGTCAACGGCGCTCCTGGGATGCCATTGATGGTGGCCATGTGCTGCATCTGCGCTGCAGCGAAGGCCGCCATGGGACTGAGGTAACCGCCCTGACCCACAGACGCCATCAACGCTGCCTGCTGCTGCACCTGCACAGAGAGAGAGAAAGAAGGGGGATTAGATGGAGAGCAGGGAGTAATAAAAGGAAAGCCATCGTCCGTGAGGTCACTGAGTTGAGAAAGACAGATAAAAGGAAGAAGTAGGGCTATAAAGTGAAATGAGGTACAGCACAGAGACAAGAAATAGAGGCTGTTAGATAGAAACCAGGTATTGACTCTTACAGAACGTGTGTTCCTCGTATCATTTTTATATTTCGGATTAACTTGAAAATATGACCTTTTCCTCCTCTTTTGTTGCTACTTTTATGTCTGAGCTAGGCTTTAGCATACTGCTTGATATCAGTGGCTCATTGCGAAAATAACTGGATGACAGAAGGAAAAAAAAAAGGAGAAAGGTTTTGTGGCTCTTGCCTGAGCGTAGGCTCCGTAGGCTCCAAACTGCAGGGCCATCGGGTTGAAGATGCCCATCTGACCAGCCATCTGCTGCATGCGGCGGATGGTGCGCTCCTTATCCGTGTCAGCGAACTTTACCACCAGGCTGGACGAGGCACCCTGTTCACCCACACACACACACACACGCCCAGTATTACATGTCAGCGTGGTTCGATAAATGCAGGACACAAGCTTTTATCTGTCCTCGCACACTCATGCTGTACACACATTTGCTTTTATATTTCCTTCCCCAGAGCTACAGTTGGCGCTCATTTGGAAAAAAAAAGAAGAAGATGGGTCATGTCTAAAGGACAAATTTCCCCACCGTGAATAATAAAGTCTAACTTAACTTTAAGAAGGCAATTAAATGCTATTTGACTGATCTCTGTGTGTGACTCACCTCCCTCGTACGCCTACTTTCTCTTTCACAGTTACGACATACTCACAGGCATTGTCTGGCTGCCGTGTAGTGCACTGATGGCTGCCTGAGCTTCAGCGTGAGAGGAGTATTTTACAAACGCACAGCCTGAAGAAAAGAAGAACAAAAAAAAAAAACAGAGAAAAAGAAAAAACAAGGATAAGAAAAAACTAGAAGATTGAACACAAGGCAAAAAGTAGAAGCATCATATAGAAGTAGCAAGTTTGCATCAGGATTAAAGTAGCTACTAAAGACAGCTGTCTCTGCTCTGGATGCTTGTATTGAATGTCAATAAACGGGGGAAAAAAGCCACTCTGGGCCCATTAACAACTGGGAGATCTTTGGATGGGACTGAAAATGCCAAAGATGTCTGATGTCACTTACTATTGACAAGTGTCGTTGATGAATTTGAATGATCAAGTTCCCAGTCATTATTGAGCCTACTTAGCTGAGTAAGCTGGATGATGAAGCTTTGTTAATGGAACTTCACGGAGGAATCAGAATGATCAAGCACACTGTAATCATCAGGCTTAGTTATCATTGGGCCTCATTGATTGGCTGCTAAGCCCTCTGATGAACTTCAGGCTGTGAACTTGTGCGGCACCCTGACAACATTTTAAAGGGATCTTTTTTTTTTTCTGCCGTGACACAAAGTCCAACGGTTAATAAGGAGATTTAGTTTCTCTTTTTCTTTATCAGAAGTTAGAAGTTGACTCATGAGGTTAATGGGGTTCATTTGCAGACTGTTAGCTGTTTAGAGCTTTCATCCCTGGGCAAAGCTTTTGTGACATATTCTTAAAAAAACATCAGAGAAACAACTGGTTTCTTTTGGTAACAACTCTGAAAGACATCACTTAACAAAAAGTGGAAAAAAAAAAGAAAAGTCTAATAATTCATGAAGGATCGTGTGGCTCAAAGTCACGAGCAGCTGTGATCTCACCTTTGCTGTTTCCGTCGGGACCTCTGAGGATGGTGCATTCCTCGATGCTGCCAAAAGACTCGAAAAGGCGCCGCACGTCGTCTTCTGACTGTTGCTTGTTGAGCATGCCCACAAAGAGCTTTCTGTCTTCTGAAAGGAAAAGGAGGACATCATAAGAGGTTCAGAGCCCTCAGATGGAAGAATGTTTACTCTAACTTGGGAATGCATGCAAAAACCATCAGACAGAGGTTTAGTTATGACCTAGAATTTCATACTGGAACTATTAGTTGTATTTGCATTATTTTATGTTCTGAAAACATTTTTTAGAAGTCCTAATCCTACTGGAGATGTCTTTGAAATGCAAGAATGTCCTACTAACAACAAAAAGTTTGAATGTCTCTGAAGAATTTATTCTTAAATTGTGAACTTACTGTTTAACCAAAGTGTTGGAAATTTACAGTAGATAATAATAAAGACTGGAAAACTTTTTTAACAGCGCGACTAATCCCTTAACAACAGAAATGCTGCTGGGTAATCTTTTGGACTAGTTTGGGTCATGGCTGGCTGGTACGACTCTATGATTGCTCTGAATAGATAAAGTGGATGCTGCTGTTATTCAGTTATTTCTGGACTTCATTTGCAGCATCTTGCTTTGCACCATCTGCACTGCCTGACTGTAATAATATCATGACTAAAGCAGACGGTGCAAAGCTTCCCTGGTTTCAATCCTGACTGTGTTGAAAGTCAATAACTTGTTCTCTTTTATCGTGGAAGGTTTTGAGACCTTAAAGGGATTTTCAGGCCAACTTTAAGTGTTTTTCTGTGTAAAACTTATAAATAATTACTATCTCACTAGAAGTAGATGCTTCTCTAACAGCCTCTGTTTGGAGAAATAGCTTATTCCTGTCATGTTGGGTGCTAATGGTTAGCTTCACTACAGCCAACTAAGCGTATTGCTGCCTTCTTAAAACTGCTCTAATTTACAAAATGTTACAGCAGTTCACACTACATTCTTTTATAAACCACCATAAGCATTTTAGTGCATCTGGGGAATGAGGTCTGGTCTGATTTCTGTATCCCATATATTTTTTAAAATACAATTTTTTTCAGCATTTGTATCTCCTGTCCACACAAATGGAGATTTATTAAGAAAAATTTAGATTTTTAAAAACACTAAAGTGGATACTTTTAACGGGCTGCATGGTGGTAGCACTGAAGCCTTGCTGCAGGGAGGTTGTGGGTTCACACCCCACTGTGGCCTCTCTAGTTTGCATGTTCTCCCCATGCATGCATTGGATTTTCTCAGGTACTTTGGTTTCCTGGCACAATCCAAAGACATGCATGTTAGGTTTTTTGGTGAGTCTAAATAGCCCCTATAGGTGTGAGTGAGAGTGTGGCTGGTTGCAAGTCTTGTTTGTCTCCGTGTCGCCCTGTGATCGTCTGGCGACCTGTCCAGGGTGTCCCCTAGCCCCATGACTGCTGGACGTAGACACCAGCTCCCCGAGACCCTCAGTGGGGGATGAAGCGTTACAGAAAGTAGATAGATGGACTCTGTTTTCAGCAGCTTGGTGTGGATGTGAGATGCAGAGCTTTTCATTAACCACCCAGTGCTGAGGTGGGAATGTGATTGAAGATAACTTTATAAACAGCAGAAAAAAATTGCATGTTTAAAAAATATCTAAAGTAATCTGGAAGACAAGAGATTTATAATATATTTGCCAGAATAACCACATAGAGCAAAACTGATGAGATAAAGATTTATAAAATAATGTTGTGTGGTGAAACTTAGGAGACTGGAAGTTGGGCCCATTTAGCTAAAAGAAGGACTTGTCTAAATGGACACATTCCAAAATGAAATACTGCCATCTTAAAACCATCATAAAACAACAATGACTTAAAACTTGACCCCTGGATGAACTGTAAAGCTGGTTACATTTATAAATGACTGTAGAATTTCATTTAAAACATGTGCTGTGAGACTACAATGGCAGTGGAAAGATTTATATAAGTTGTTTTAAGATGGAAGCAATCCTGTCTGGTCTTAATGGACTAGCTGTTAGCTCAGCAGTCCTGTTGGATGTAAACTCTACTAAGAACTGATGCTGTTCTGGGCGCTATAATGGGTAAGATAGTACTAATTTATAAATTTAACACAGGAACACTCAACACCCACGACACTACTACAAAAAATACCCCCCAAAAAGAGAAGGACAAACAAACTTAATGCTTATAGATGGAAAGAGTTTATTGAACCAGCAAGTCAGAAAGTGTAAATTATATAGTTTGATTTTTTTTCTTTTTAAATAAGAGAACATACTTTATATGTGGGGATTTTTTTTCTTGAATAAATCATCCAAGACACACAAAACGACTGATGTGATAGAAACTGAAAATGGTATCTGTGACAATTCATGTGTCTAACTTGTCACACCAATCTGACATTTTTTTCCTTGGAATCAGAAGAATTCACTTCCTGCAGATAAGAAATTGTGCCTATTGAAAGGTGCCAGACAGGAGACAAGACGGATGCATCGCTGTGTGTGTCCTCGGGTCATAGTCAATAGATGTGACATCTGAGGCAACGTCGAACTTTATTTCTAAAGTTTTTTTCCTCAGAATCTTTTACACAGAACGACTTGTTTGCTACCGCTGGAGATAGTTACCAGCTCCCCCTCTGTGGAGGATAAGGCGGTTACAGAAGATGGATGGACTTGTTTGCTGTTATTATTTAAATAACGACAAGCTAATGCGTAAAAGTTGGTCACAGAAAGGATTAATCCAATTGATTAGCTTCATTCTGCAGGTTTAGAAGGATGTTTTGCACTACCATAGCTTTCCTCGATGTAGACAATGGAAATTGGAACAACTTTCAAAATAAATTGCCAGCTTTTTTTTTTTTGTGTGTGCAAAATTTGGTATAAAAAAGGAAACTAATTCATTTTTGCTACCATAAAACTTTATATATTTATTGTCAGTGAACACATAGCAACTTGGAATAAAGACTTGACCAAAAGTTCTCATGACCTTGTGTCAACCATTATTTACAAATTTACATCCTGTTCAAATAAAAAAGAAAGAAAAAAAGGAAGGAGTTCATTATAATCGGACACAAGCCAAATATGGAAAGACTAAAGATCATCGGTGGCAGCCCATCAGAGAGTAGCCGAGTCACTGGATCAGAGTTTGAGGGGAATGGTGAAACAGACGAGGAGCGTGAGCTGGAATCCAGCTGCTTCCTTTTCCTGCATTACATAAAGTCTGAGATTTGTGGAAATGGATGTATATGTTTGGAAATTAATGAGCCTCAGAGCAATTGCCTGTAAATGTGCTCTGCAAATTAATGTGTGTGTAGATGTGTGTGCGTGTGTGTGTGTGTGCGTGTGCGCTGAGGGTCCGTTCCCCACCGTCTGTGCTTTACAGGGTGTCCTTGCCGAGTCAACAAGACTAATCTGCGCTCTGGCCTTGCACCGAGATGGGGTGGGTGGGTTGGTATGACCAGTGTTTACAAGAGTGCAGCACACATCGGTGTTGGAGGACACACGGGTGCACACAAATCTTCAAATGTTCGACCCCCTCAAGATCTTCCTGATCCCCCACTGCTGTCACACTCAGGACTGGAGCGTCTCTGAAACTCCTGGTTAGTGTTTCAGGTTCCATTTGATTTCTTTTCATTATAGTAACAGTTTTGAGGTTTTATCTTCGCTAACATGATCAAAAAATGTTTTCTACTCATGTGCCTTAGATTAGATTTTGAACTATTTTCTTTCATAAAGTTAAAGAAAGAGCGTAATCTTCAGAACTCTTGCTTTGGCCTCTATAATAAAAATAATGTTAGCCTTCTGCCTTCTTTTTTCAGGCTTGGCTGGTGAATAATCTGCTGAAGAAAATTTAAAGTTTTTCAGAGCAATCTGGAAATAAGAACACAAACAGAAAAGAGCTTTCCAAAAAGTACTCCTCTACATCCTCTAGACTGAGCAGGACAAAAAGTAGATGAACCTTTTAAAAATCCTTTTGTCAACATCACCTGGCTTCTAGCAAACAAAAGCCTTTCCTCCTCTGACGTGGCCATAAATCTGCTCGTCTCTGAGGGCTTATCTCTCAGAATTCACACACACACACACACACACACACACACACCCTCACACACAGAAGATCTTGCGGTTTCTTTAAATCACACCCTTCATCAGGTTCCACGCTGAAGCTAATCTTTATGCGTCAACAATTCTGCGAGCGCTTATTGTAATTAGAACATATATCAACAGAGCACTTTTGGACAGATTCTAATGATTTATATATATTTTTGTTTTAAATAATGAATCACAAAGAGGTAAAATTATTAATTATTTCACAAAAACTGTTCCCTGCACTGTATTTAATTACAGCCTCTCTGCTCAAATGTGTTTTATGGCCCATTCTTTCTGTTAAACTGGAACCACTGGATTAAAAATGTGACAGCAGACGAAATATTAAAACGTCCCTCTTGTTTGACCCTCTGCCACAAGTAAGTGTCTTTGAAAGTGTAGGTAAACGGCAGGCGATAATGTTTTTGCCTAATTGTTCATTTGCAAAATATCTCCGGAATCCCTGGATGGATTTTATTGAAACTAGACAGAAATCACTGGATGCACATCTACAACTGATTAACCTTTGGAGTTAGTTCAAGATGGTTGCCAATGCTAACTAAACTTAAAATGGCTATAACGCCACCAATTTTAAAGATATGGAGCAAGAATTTGGTGTCAAAGCTACGAGATGTCCCAAACGCATAATCCTGAATAGATCATACATAACATATTCTCAAGATTTGACCAAAACAGCTATAACTCCATCCTTTTTTAAAATTTATTTATTTTTACATAAAATTAAGTCATTTAATATGTGATATATGCATCCCTTTAAGGAAGTTACTGTAACGTTTACCTGCACTGGAATTTTTTCTTTTAATTGCACAATATATTGTATTTGTGTAATAAATTATTTGCACAGACAGGTGAGAAGTGAGGATATTTATAGGGAAAGCAGCAAACCTCCAGCTGAGATGCATATGCATGTCTTGCACCGTTCACACTTTGGTTCCTCACAGTCAGTGCACGCTCCACTTTTCTTCTGCTCTATCAATCATACTCTAAAAACCAGATGACTAAAAAGAGGAACATGTTGCACAGCCTTTTCCCCCTTCTTCCTTTACAGGTTGTTTTTTTTACAGGGTAACGCCTCTCTCTCTCCATATGTCTGCTGCTCATCAACCTTTAGCTACTTGTATGTTCTCTCCCTACACCTCCCCCCACCCTCTCCATCTCTTTCTAGTAGATAGAATTGATTCCAATTATATTAACAGCAAGAAATTCTGAAGTGCTCAAAAAATAGTCAAACTGCCTCAGTTTTATCTTGTTCAGCCCGTTGATTGATGTCAGGAGTGGGTCACTACATGTCTAGACACAGAAAATTTCCTTTAAGCTATCTCGGCTGTCAATAAAGCCAAGTGCACCGAAAAAATAAAAATGACCAGACTAGACATCCACTTTCCTTCACGCAGGGCTGTCATTTAATCTGCAGCTCAATTTGCTGATGCAAAACTTGTGACAAAAGCAAGTTTTAACGTGCGTTTGACATAAAAGACACTCGTTTTCTCTTTGAGCATGACAAGGTGTGCGCGTTTCTATGCACATACATGCATCGGTGCATATGATGAAAATCTAACGTCGGCGCTGCAGGCTGAGCCGGCCAGAAAGAGCTCTGTTTACATAATGTGTTCTGAATACTGCAGGGTCCGGCCAGGCTGCGCTGTCAGCCTGCGTCGAGGCGCGGGGCATCGTGCAACGGGACAGATAATGGTGAGGCTGATGCACATGGGCAGCCGGGTTGTAAGGCCGGGACAAAGAGAGGCAGCGGAGGGGGAGATGGGAAAGAAGTAAAGACAGGTCATACAGTACCTCCTCGACTCTCGCTGTCTGCTGGCTTCACCTGGATCGGTCTGTTCATCTGAGACAAAAGAAAGGAGAGACAATAAGAGCAGTTAGCATCATGTAATGGCACATGCTTTATTTTTTTTTTACTTTGGCCTGAAAAACTTTTTCAGAATCACTCAGACAAATTACAGTTAAAGTGTATTGAAAAACTCCAAAGCTGCAGCACTTATAGCCATTGGGGGAATAGCTGGTTTGGAAATATTATTTGATCTGAGATGAAAGGAGAGAGAAGGTTGGAGAGGGGGATGAGAGAGGGAGGATGGAGGAGAGGTAACTGCGGGTCAACATGTGCAGCATCAGAATTCAGTGGATGTGAACGTTTTGTGTGTTTAAATATGTGAGTTTGCGTAATGCAGAATCAACACATGTACACAGCACAAACTCATCACATGCTCTCCGTCCGGGCTCATCTGCTTTTAGCGTCAAACATAAATTCATACATCTCTGCATGTGCGCGCACACACACGCACGCACACACACACACACACACACACACACACACACACACACACACACACACACACACACACACACACACACACACACACACACACACACACACACACACACACACACACACACACACACACACAGTCCCCCACTGAGACCTTTCCACACTGTGTCCGCTGAGGCTCTCCTTTCATTTCACTCCTGCCTGTCAAAATTCCCCTCTCCGCCTCGCCACCCTGCTAAACGCTCTCCGCCAATCAATTTTTAATAATGCCAATCGCCACGCTGCCAGGAGGGATGGAAGGAGAGGAGAGGATGGAGAAAGTGAAGGATTTAAAAAAGGAAAGAAAAGGTCAAGGTTCTGTCTGATGCAAAATCAGTGTTTAGCAAAATATTGTTAACTATTTTTCCTTTGAGTTTCCTGATAAAGTCATCATGCATCTGCAGCGCTTTCAGATGACCGACCAAAAACCTTTGACAGCTTACGTCAGGACCTTTACTCCCCTCCTTCCTCCTGCTGGTATTAAATCCCATCACTCAGTACAACACTTATTTAAAATGGAGTTACCATTCCCTCCTCTCCCTCGTCTCCTCCCTCTCTCTTTGACAGCCAAGAGAACCCTACTAATGTTTTTAATGTGCTGTGATGCATTATTTATCAGACTTGACTGTTGATATGGAAAAAGAACGAGTGGTGGGGAGGATAAAGAAAACGGGGAATGAGCAGAGGAAAGAAAGGGAATTAAGAGTGAGTAAAAGTTGGGAGGAACGAGACGATCGCAGGCAACCAAACAGGGGAAGAGGAAAAAGCAGATTAAAAGAAGGTGTTATGTGTGAGGCAGGTGTTTGAGGGGAGAAAAATGTGGCGGAGAGGGGGGAGGAGAGACGGGAGAAGGAGGAATGAGGAAAAGAGGGCATAGGGGGAGATGGAGACATAGATCAGAGTGTGGTACAAGGTCAGCTCAGTGCTCCCAGGGGGCCTATAAACCTGCATACATATGAGCACTTTTACCATGACCCATACAAATGGTATGGCCTCAGTCTGACCTAATTGTGTTCTTCTGCTGTTGGTTTTATTTGCAACTGCAGATTTGAACCTGCAGTATATCACGGACCAGAGGCTTGTTGCTTTGAATTTCACTTGCTGGGAATATCTGAGGGCGTGAAGAGAGAAAAACGAGATGATTGGTTAGGTTCTAGGATTTAGGGTATTTTTCTCAGTGAATCCTTTAATTCGTCACTGCTGGTTGAGCACCAGCACGCAGAAAAACGTCCCGCTAATAAATTTTTAAATACCTCTCCGAATGATGTGATGTGGTTAAACCATTATTTTCTTTTGTCACTGGAACCTGAGTGCTGTTTCATGGGCTCTCTATCAGTGGTTTCCATTATCTCGGGCCCATAACTGCTTCAAGGTCAGTTTTATCATCCTGCTCATAATGGGGGTGAGTTAGCACCAGTCCAGTGGACGGCAGATCCCAGAACAGTTGTTAAAAGCAGACGCTGACTCGCTCGGATAGCTCCCACAGGATGTTTGTGGTGGTGCGAGCCAAAGCCAGATGGCAGCGTTGAGCTGGAGAGGCTCGCAACGCAACGGTGGTGAGACGAAAACACCATTCACACACACACACACACACACACACACACACACACACACACACACACACACACACACACACACACACACACACACACACACACACACACACACACACACACACACACACACACTGATACAAAAAGCACTTATATGTATTTATACGTACATAAATACACATGCAAAGCAGTGCATACATAAAAAATGCATAACTAAGGTGAGTTTTAGCACATAAGCATGACTTATACACAACAACAGCATGTAATAAGCACAATGCACACAAACAGATGTGCACAACATAGATCAATTTTTCACTTTGAAAGTTTATCAGTATTTTCTTCTACACCTTCAAAAACCACCAACAAATTCTTACGTGGACTCTGCAGTTCCACGTGGCTTGAGTGTAGCTCACCATCACGAGAAGAACTGCAGCTACACGATGACACAGGAGGCGCTCACACACTCTCACACACTCTTCTGTTGATTATGTAACTCAATGACAGCGCTCTGCCTCAGTGCTGCCATAGATTCCCTGTTAACTAGAAGCTGAGGGATTACATGGTCTGCATGCAGTTTGTTCTGTACCAAACCGGTGAGTCATTTTTCTGATTCAGGCTGGTTCTGCCTGAGTGTCTAGCGAGGCCCACGAGTCTACACTTTGTATTATTGGATTTAACCTGGATATGGGACAAAACTGCAGTCTTTGATCTGAGTTTGGCTGCTTATTGTATTGATTTTGCAGCATGAAAGCCGCAAAAATTCAGTTACGAAAACGTTGTTACGATGACAACTCTACAGGATTTCAACGCACTGAATATCTCTACGCTGCCTTGTTATGTCAAACGTGCCTCAGATAGGGTTTATTACACCTTGTCCAAGGTAGTCCAAGTCTCTGCAAGCCACACACACACACACACACACACACACACACACACACGCGCGCAAAACAATGCACACACTCAGCAAGGACAGCAAAGTCCACACTCACTCAAACTCCCATCATTCTCTGAGAGAAAGAATATTGAAAGTATGCTTTACGAAACTCGAGAGAGGAGGTAGGATTTTCTCATTTTCACCCTCGTCTCGCAGATGTGTTTTTGAGAGAGAGCGCAGCAGTGCAGGCCAGGTCATTTCATTATCACAGTGAGAAAGCACTCCATGAAACTCTCCCAGGGAAGCGAGGAAGGCTGCTCATAATATTTCTCCTCTGCTATTGTCAAAACTCTCTGTTTTACATTCTGCAGCTAAAAGCCTGTTGTTTTTATTTAAAAAAACAGACCAATTTCCTTAATTTTATTCCATCCAATTTGAATGGTGAGGTCTTTTGGTGTTTTTATGGTCTCTGTTCATACATATATTCACACATTTGTAGGAGAGCTGCATGTAAAGCTGAAATCTCTAAAATGAGCCGCTACAACGGTTGAGGTTCTGCTGGAGTAATAACCTTGGGTCTATGTGTAACCAAACGCCCGTACTCATGTTAAATGAACCACTGCCGCTCAACCTCGAGCTGCTTTTCCAAACTATCTCAGCATGCACAACACATCATAGGATGGAGACATGCCAATAGAAACATTAGCCGAACAAAAATACGGTTATAAACCTGAGATGCTTTAGGGACACTGGGCTCACGTATGAAGGGATGAAAAAAAACATCTTTAAAGGAAGATGAGCTGACCAAGACCAAATATTTAGCAAGAGTGAAGGTCACAAAGATGATAACATATTTTAAAAGGATTGATTTTACTATAATTCACACTTTAAGTCATTTAAAGTTCCTCTACATGTCCATTTAAAGGTCCTGGAGTACGTACAAAAATGTCTTTTTTATTGACTTACTGAACCACGGGAGTGTTTTACAGCAACGGAAGCAAAAAAAAAGGCAGCTAACACCCTTCCACCAATGACATCATCCAGTGAAACAGTAAAACAGCTACCTGAGCTGCAATCTGTTAAAAAAAAAAAAAAGGACTGGTTTTTCATCAGGACCAAATTTAAAAGTTTATCCGTAACAGTGTTTGCATAAAACTGGAAATAAATTCAGAACACAATTTAGAAATTTCATATGAAATAAATAAAGGATAAATAAATAAATAAATAAATAAATAAATACATAAATAAATAAATAAATAAATAAATAAATAAATAAAAAGCAAGCTCCAAAAAGACTATTCTATGTCAGAAGCTGAATTTTTATGTTTGGAACATTTATTTACTTTTCCTAACAATATAAAATAAAAATGGTAAAGTGAAAGAAACACTAATGTTAACATGTTATAACCCACAAAACAGATCCTGAGTAACATATACTACAACCACTACTATAGAGGCAGAGTTGATTTTAGGTAGACATTTTACTAAATAGACAAAATGTTCTAAACAAATATACATCCTTTTGTTTTCCTGGTGAAGAACATCCTATGTCATGCAATCAGTCCTTCACAGGAACACCTTCATCTTCAACCTCTTCTTTCTATTAAAGCATTGGAAAAATATGACATTTGTGTCCAATCCTGTTTCTCAAGGACCTCTATCCTGCATGTTTTTGCTTTTCTGCTCCAACACACTAGATTCAACGGTTAAGTTACTTGTTACGCATTCCCTCAAGTTCTGCATTCTGATCAGATGCATTAGAGCAGAGGAACATCTAAAACCTGCAGGACACAGACCTTTCAGGACCAGGATTAAACACCACTGGCTTAAAATCAGTTTTACTGTCTGTTCTCTGCCTTCTCTTCATGCAGTTGACAGTTAAATTTTTTTTTACTAGATATTTTTTATCAGACAGGTATAAAAACACAGCACGCGATCTGACGTGGCAGCAGTCCATGAAATACTCAAAGTGCAGTGTGATTTGATGCTGTCCAAAGCCCTGTTTGACAAGAACTTTAAGGTTAGACTATAAATTGATAAATGACTAAATCCCACTCGGAATCCCCTCAGGTTTTATCTCCACTAATGTCAGCACATGGCAGCGGATATTTTTCTACCTTCCCTCACCGTGCACTTCCTCATCCTGACATATGGCCAAACATTAAACCTTTCTCCTGGTGAGAAACATGCTGCACGGTGATCGGTGTCTGTGTGTGAGGGTAAGGAGGGCTATAAAGCAAAACATCCCAATCTTTTTTTTTTGTTGAATTCCTTTATTTTTTTTTAAATCCCCACTCTTTGTTACAGAAAACAGAGATGGGTTTCATGTCAGGTCAGGGGTGAAGGGAGTATTATCTGACAACACAGCGGGTCGGTCCAGATGTTTGGACTGGGATTAAATGGCATCCTGCCTTCAGAATATATAGATATAAAACATCAGGGATAATTACAAACAGGTGCAGACCTTGAGGAGCAATTTGTACTTTTCTAATGCTTTTTTATTTTGACATTTGCACTTATTTATCTACATTTCTTATGTTCTAAATACTGTTTGATTTGTGTGCAAGCAGATCATTTTAAGGAATTACCAAAGTCATTTTTGCAAGACCAATTTATTTTATAAAAAATCTAAATGAGTCATGATTATTGCAGAAATAAGTTCTCGTGCACACTAATAGACCTCTGAGAAGACTTTGTTCAACTTTCTCAAGACCTGTTTAGAGAAAAAACAGTTACAAAATAGGCCTTTCTTAAAGCTGCACATTATCACACACCCCCGCTCCTCCTCCATGCCTTTTCTTATTTGCCTGCAGTTGGTTGAGAAACAGCAAAGCTTTTCTCACATCCATTGTTTGATCCATTTCACACCAGCCCACCTCTTCTTTTATCTCCTCCTGTTTCCTCCTTCGTTTTTCTGGCGAGCTGGCTGAATGCTGGCGTTACAGCGGGACTGCTTCTCAGCCATTTTGAATGAGAGTTTCAAATTTTTGAAAATAATAAATAAGAATGCGGCGTTCTATTGTTCCTTTCGTTTCTCGTTTCACATCTTATTACTTTACCTCAGTCTTCTCCCTCCTCGTCTGCTGTGTGAATTTGCTGCTGAATTAAGTAAATGACTGCAAAAACTTTTCTTTTTTCTTCTCCCCCCTCCATGAAGTAATGCATAAAACAGCGTTTCCCCTTCATTTCCTCCATCTTTTTAGCTCTCTACCTGGATAAGAATCGATGGGGAATGAGAGCCGACAGGGTTTCCTGCGAGCACTTTAATAGGAATCGACAGTTTGGATTTCTGTTGTCACAGTCTAACTGGATAGAAAAAGCACATCATCTGCACCCCCAGATGATTCTTCCCTGTCAAAGCCTGTAATAGCTTCACACTTGCCTCACACACACACACACACACATGCACATGCACACACTAAAAAGTCATGCAAATGAGATGCACACACAGAAGCACAGGGAAATTATGCCTCTCAAATATTCAATTTTAAGAGTCTATAAATGTTTAATTTGTGGCATTATGAACACACAACGACACGCCTGACTCCTAAATTCCTCTGTATATGGCCTGAGCACAGGTTATCCCACCTCAGCTTCAGAATGAAACACCTCAAATGGAGCAAACACACACACACACACACAAGTGCACACCTCTTGTGATAGTTACATGATTTGATGTGCAGCACCTTGGCAATCAACAACTCTGATGTTGCCATAGGGACTACAGCGTTGACTATAAAAAGAAAAGATCTATATGTGGAGGTGGCTGAGGGCGGAGGTGCAGAGCGAAGCAGTGATGGGAAGAAAGGAGGAAGACACGGAGGAAGAAAAGTGTGAGAAAATTGGTGCGAGAGAAGTGAAGGTGTCGCTGAGGGGCTGAAGCAGATCTCACTTTATGTGTGAGCGTGTGTGTTTGTGTGCATAGAGCACCTGCGTGTGTGTGATTAGAAGCCTGTGTGTGTGCGCGCCGGAGCGGATGTGTGTGTGTGTGTGTGTGTGTGTATACGTGTTAGGTACTTCTGTGAATGTACGCTTCCAGGATGGAGAGAAAGCCGACAAGGACAAAATGTGATAGAGTTGGTTGGTAAGTGAGAGAAAGAAAGAAACAGAGAAAAGTCTAACTAGAGAAAATGTAGAGGACAATTTTCAGCCTCGCTCTGTCTTTCCTTTTAAGCTTGCTGCATTGCTCTGGCTTTGCACCATATAGTCAAGATTAGGCCAAATGAGAAAGCCATAAATTCTACTTTTCTCTTTTCAGAGGTGAACATAAATCACAGCTAGAGCTAGCAAACCCCAATTTAGTTTTTTTCTTTTTCATTTATCTAATTAATAAAATATATTAATAAAAAAGGTAAAACAAGCTCATAAGCTGTCAGTTTTTGCACTCGTTTGCACTGTTAGACAACTTCTGTCTTTTCCCCCTGCTGTCACAGAGTTACAGAGACGACAAGTTGGTTTCTCAGAGTTGCTGCAGAAGTATTCATGAGCTGCATATCACCAGACTGCATGTGTTTGAATGTGTGTGAGCTAGAGAAAGGGTTGTAAGAGCTGGCTTGAAAGGGCCCGTGCTTATGAAAGATACCTCACAGCATATGCAAATGTAAATATAGACACAAATAGCAGCACGAGCAAACGCAATGTGAAGGCGTTCTGTGGGAAAACGCTACTACTCCTGTGTTCAAATGTACTGAAAGTCTGCACCCTCCAAGTAAACTTATAGCTGTCTTTGTTTTAGAAGGTGGTATGATGACATATTAGGGCCACTCTGAAAAAAAAAGAAACGAGGAAGGTTTTTGTATCCCAGTGGCAAGATTAAAGGTGAAATGTTGAGAACATTTTTAAGAATAAATGTATTTCCAGCAGAAAGCAACCTGTAGAAAAACTTCTCAGAATTCCTGATCTACAGTGGGAGTTTTACCAGACAAGAAGGAATACGTTATTTTAGTAGCACCAGATGTTTTGAGTATTTTGAGGTTTGTACACATATTTGAAACTTTTATTTTGAAGGACTGAATAAAGTTTTATAAGTTCTGCAGTGGATGCTGCAGTGGGAGTAAAGGTCGCATGTTGAACAGATCCAAGAAATACCTTCTGTTGTTTTTTGTAGTTCACTGAGTAAAAGGAACACACACACACTTATATGCATACATGAGCAAACAGAGTTCAGGAGTTCAATGAGGTTTGCATCCTGTGACTGTTTTCAAAATTAACTATTCAGACATTTTCCACAACCTTTTTAACTTTAATAGTGAAAAGAGGACCTTCCACATTTTTCTTTCCTTCTGAGTGGTCTTAAAACACCATTGTACTATTCTGTGATCAAAATAGTTAAAGCATTAGAAAGACGGAAAGATTAGAAAGATTTACGGAGAAGAAAACAATTCCCAGATCCCTGCTTCCTTCTGACAACTAATGCAGAAAAGATATCACTTTTACTATAAATAATCAAAAAACAATTATATACGGTAAAATACCTAAGTTGTGAAAGTAGCTCGAATAATAAAGTTTGCCTTTCATTCATTCATTCATTCATTCATTCATTCATTCATTCATTCATTCATTCATTCATTCATTCATTCATTCATTCATTCATTCATTCATTCATTCATTCATTCAGATTTTCTTGTGGGTTTCCTCAAACACATCACTACCACTTCCAGATGAGTCCGTATCAAAATTTAAAAGAACTTCGGATCAACATGAAGTATTAATGTCTGTTTAAACTGTGGGGGTAAAATTATTGCTGTATGGTTGCCAGGCAACCAGAGGACACTTTAGGAAGCCCCTGCATGCTTTCACTAAACCAAAAATAAAATAGCATCTTAATTAGAAGCGCTTGTGGGTGGATTTCATCACCTTTGGGTGGACAGGCTATAGACCTCCTGTATGCTACGCTAAGCTAATTGGCTGCTTGCTGCAGTGAAATTTTTAACAAACAGAAATGAGACTGGTGTTTGTCTTTCTAATTTAAACTGTCAAAGAGAAAACAAGCATTTACATAAGAAATAAAAGTACCTTCACACTCTCCCGTTACACCAAAAACATCATGAAGGATAAAAAGACTAGATGCCCTGGCTTGATTCTGACAGTTGCTTATAGACATTTGTTTAGTATTTTTTTGTGCTCCATAGGCCAATTGATAAAGGGTAGTTTTAATCCTGTCATTGCAAATTTTGAGCTAAAATAAATAGTCTTCTTTAATGAACATGCATGTTTTTGGTTTGAGAAGTCTGCGCTTGTGTAGGTGCCTCAATGTGGAGCTTTTATTGAAGTGATTGAAAGGAAGTCTGTATTTCACACAGCTCCACTGAGTATTTTAACACAGCCCCAGTGTGAATGAAGACTGAATGGGTGGAAAAAGAAAAAGAAAATAAAAGCAGGAGGCACATCAACAAAAAATAAAAGTCATAAAGAAATATTTATGAAAAGGAAACGAGCATGAATGTATCATGGCCGTCTGCAGAGCAAAGGCCCTATTTTACAAAACATAACCTCTTATCTGCCCTTTTCAAACTCTGCACTTCATTCAAACAGCAGGATAGTGTGAAAACTCAAAACAGATAAATGACAGCTACTCTGTATACACACACAGAGCACATCTTCTGCATATTTCTATCAAATAATCACCAATTCAATACTCAAATGTCATAAAGGCTGAAGGAGCGAAGGAAAGGAAGCTTTGGAAACAACAGAGATGTAGATGAGTAAAAGAAGGAGAAAGGAGGAAGTGATACACTCAGATCTGCTTGTTAGGATTCACCAAAGAAACAAGGAGATTTTTTTATTAATAGAACTCTCTTGGCTTGAAGCTGAACTGATGTGGGCGATGTGAATGTTCTCTCTCTCCTGCAAAAATATGCACAATCCCATGACTGAAAATATACAATATGCATGCAAACAGAGCAGACTGCAAGAGGATGCAGACTATAACGTCTGCATCTGCTGCACCAAAATGATACGTTCAGGCACAAAACGAAAAGGCACACACACATAGGCCATACATATTTGCACATGAACAAAGGAAAAAAAAATCTTTCTTCCATAAACTTTATGGATCCAACAACCAGAACGTGTATTTGTTTCACTCAGTCTAATTTATTCTCTCTAATTCTGCCTTCTATTGTTTTATTTTCAGTCACATCAAAAGCTTTTTATGAAAAAGGAAACAGCAACAACAAAAGACTGACTCATGTCCATAAAACTGAAGGTAGTGAGGAAAAACAGCCCTTTTCATATATTTTCCCATTATTTTTATAATTCACTGTGCAGATAGACTACATTTCATTTTCTCTTCCTGCCTTTCTTCATTTACCTCTGTCCCTTTTGCTGTTCCACGCTTTCATTCCTCATTCAAATCCAAAAATTTAGCTGGAGATAAGAGAACAGGCTGAGGAAACGGCAGCAAACGTAAGAGAGCGTTTTACGGCAAACTTCTGGGCGACAACTGGTTCGTTTCAGATGAGTGGAGAGGAAAAGATGGGGGAATACGGTTTTATTAATAATGGAGAAAAAGTTTCTTTAGATTGAACTTGTAAAGCATTTCCAGTTTTTTAAATAAATGACTTTACTTTTCCAAATGGAGAACATCCCATTTTCTTCTTTCTCTTGATTAAGGGTTGCAAAAGTTCAGAAACTTCTGTGTTCTGTTTGTTGCATAACTGAACATTTCTTCTGAATTTAAATGAGCCTAAAACGCCTGTGTGATGCATGTTTAAAGCTGCTTTGTAATTATAAAAGATTCTTTTTGTTGATTTTATTTTTTCCACCAGGCTGCCTTGACCTTTTCCAGAGCTGTTACACAATGTTTTGAGCATTCAGTCCAGGTTCCTGGCAGCTATTTTGTAGTCAGCCTCTCAAAGTGAATCTCCAGAAGATCAGAGTGAAGCAGAATTTGAATGTAGCTGATCATTTTCCTGAGCACTTACTAAAAGCAAGTGTGCACACAAACATCTATAGTGTGTTTCACATGCATCACAGAATCCCATCTACACTCATTTTCATCTTATTAAATTACATTTTTACATCTATTTTATGTATAAATATGTATGTGTGTACATGACTTATGTCAGAGTTAATGTTTTTTGTTGTATAAGCTAAAGTTAAAGTGTTTATGCAACTCAGCAATGAGCAGCCGGTGTTTTCATTACCTGTCAGGATGGGTATTATGTCATTCTTATGACAGCACTGGCCAATATGTCAGCCTCTTTAGGCTGAGTGCATCCATCTGTGTTACTATATATCTGACTGTAATATCTCCCTGGCCGCTGGCCAACTGAATCTTAGTTTGCCGGAGTTGCGAGTGCCTCTCTCCGCCTCTCTCCTCTACCATCACCTCCCCCATGGACCGAAAAATATTGGCTCAAATGATAAGAAAGCAGATGCTCCAGCCAACTTTTTACATCCTTAAAATCCATGAAGAGAACTGACCGTTTGTACGGTTCCAAGAATTTCTACGAGCACAAGCATCCAAATCTATAACTAAGTGCACAAGTTTGCACTTGCAGTGGTTGCAAAGACATTTAGAAAGAGGCAATTGATTTTTCTTCGAACGTGGAGGCAGAATGACTGATTTCGGGTGATAGTTTCTCCCATGCCGAGTTAAGAGGCCCCACTGGCCCTTGGGAGCAGCCAGTTACTAGAGAAACTCCTGCTGGGGCCACTCTGTTGAGGTTTTTAGTCAGTTCCCTGGGGGTCCCCACCACCACTTACCCGCTGAAATAAAAATCAATGACTTAATGATCCAAAACAGGAAATAGAATGAGAAAAAAGAAAGTCCCTAAAACAACAAAATGTCTTTTGGCAAGGGACATTCTGTCCTGCGCCTTCATTTGTTTGTCTGTGTTGAGAGAAATTTGCCGGGACGGTAAGTGAGTGCATACGTGTGTGTGTGTGTGTGTGTGTGTGTGTGTGCATGGACATGCAGCTTTGAGAGAGTGAGCTTACCCTAGCTTAGTGGCGCAAAACATATTGATTTATTGATTGGCTGTTTCACCCCCTTGCCATCTCTCTCTCCCTGCCTGTTACAGCGGCTCCGGGCACTGGAGTCTGCAGCGGGGACTGAAAAGGGGACACAAGGCTGGGAGAGATGGAAGAGGACTGGAAGAGAGAGACGCTGAAAGTGAGGGAGGTGTATCCCATCTGAGAGTTGATCCAGCAGCCTTTTAACCAAGGCCCCTACATCATTCAGATTTATGAACTAAGGTCATGACCAAATCAAAACCTTGACCTATCAGTGAGGATGCCGATTTATAAGCACCTTGTACCGGAGAGAGGGGGACTTGGCAGCAGCTTGTAGTCTCCTTGGCCCTGGCTGCTCTAAATAGAGCAGGGCGGGCGGGGGGGAATCCGGGGTGCCTGTAATTTGTGATTAGCAGAAAGGTTCTGCGTTATCATGCTATCCACAACTGGTGCAAGTGCCACTTCAAGAGAATTTCACTGTTGTGTTCCCGGTTTAAAAGAGCTTTGTTGTCTCTCTAGAGTCAAGAGGAGGTCTAGTTTTTACCCTGCATTGGAGAGCTGTTACTGTGAGGATCTGCCATTTTCATACTGGCTAAAGCTGAGTAGCCTCAAACAGGTTTAACAAACTGCTGACACACGAAACTCAATGGGAGCCGCAGAAAGGCTGGAAAGTCCAAAAAGAACTTTAAAACTTGAGTAGAAACACAGAACATCGAGCTGTCATCAGTTACAGGATAATTATTATTGCAATATGGAGGCAAGCATGGAAAAAGTTTTAAACTGCTCAAGGAAGTTACAAAAGAGTGTAGACTCTTTGTAAAAAATCAAGATGTGCTCTAGCTCAGCCTTTAAGTCACTTAATTATGAGCCAAATTTGTGGAGCAGAGCAGGAACCCTCAGCCTTTGACTGTATTTGAGTTATGCAATATGCATTTAAACAAATTATTATTTTCACTCACTTCTAAAAGGCAAAAGGTAGATAATCGTGGTTTTGCTGTGTTCAGTCCATTATAAAATATGTCATAAAATATGTCATGAACCAATGGACTGATATTGTTAAAACTTTCAGCAAGCAATCTTAGGATTTACATTTGCAATTGATCAATATTTGGATACAACTCGATTGAGAATGGTCACCTTAAAGGGACACTATGTAACTATTTCATATTAAAAAATTTTCCTTGAGGCAGTATGTGCTAATATGACCCTTTATAGGCACATATGCTTGTATCCAGAATGCCGTGTTTGCAACTTCTGAGTCTCTGGTCCGGTGCCCTGAAGTCTCACAAAGTCACGTATCTCACGAGGGTTAGGCTAACCCAATGTGGCTAGCTGTTATGCTAGCACTGGAGTGTTTTTAAAACATGATTTCTGCATTTTTAAAATCTCTCCCTGCTTGAACACAGCTGATTTCTTTGAATGAGTGATGAACCGCTACAGTAGAAAACTATGAAGGCTGAGGAGACATTTATTTAGGTATTTCTGAGCAAAGACAATGCTAGCGTTTTTATGACAGTGACTTAAAACGGACACTAGGGGGTGCTAAAAACAAGCCAAAACTGCATGGTATGCCTTTAATTGGCCTTGGACAATCTTAGCAAACACACAAACATCTCAGTAACTTTCACTGATATTAAGCTAAAATTTGGTGTCATAGTAGCTAAAAGCCTTCCCCCCAAAATACTTTGAGAGTTATATGTTGGGCAATATCTTTGCCTAAACCTTTAAAACTAACTATCTGAGACAACCCAGCCTGTCTGTTACCAAGATATCTTATGAACTACAGAATAGGTTTTAATGAAAATCATCATTGGCTGTACATCTACAGCTGATTCACTTTTGGAGTGAGTCCAGTTGAGTCAATCAGTCCTAACAAACTCAAATACGGCTGCAATTCAGTTCGTTTTACAGCTATTGAGTTACAATTTCATATGGTAGTTGTTGAACAAGATTTCTTGTGGATGTTTTTTGTAATAAGTAACTAAAACTTTTTTATATAGTGTCTTTCAAGATAAACATCACAAAGCGCAAAAAAAAAAAAAAATCAACATCAGATGATTTAGTTTGAAACTCTAGATTTTTTAATCTTATAAAAGCAACTGGCAGTCATGCAGGTCTAAGGGATGTGTGTACTGGTTGAACTTGTTTTTGGGGTGCCAGTCAGACCAATGTGTGTGAAAATGCAGGCTTGGAAGTGATGATCTTGCTACAAGTTGCACCATGATTTTAACAGTTTTAAGCAGCACAGCACATAAAAAGTGAGTGTGAAGGGGTCGCTGCAAATGAAAACACACAACACCTCAGACTAAAAGTGAGCAAATATGCAGCAGTTGAATAAACTATAACAGAGAAAAAATACTAAAGTTTCAAAACAGTTTTTTCTTTCACTTATCTGAAGAAATCAAATACAGAATGTAACAGAAACTTGTGTCATCATTGATTTATACCACACTCCATCTGTTTACTTAAGGCTCATGGGGGATGCTCATGACAAGAATTCCTCCCCCATCTTGGTGCTGTGTCCTATCCTAAACTGAGTTTCTCATTAAATTATGAAAAATATGAAACATAAGCTTCTATCCACCAGCCCTCTATTTCACCCTCCCAGGGAGACCCAGCTCATAGCACCATTTGTTGCTATTTTTTGTCACTAAGAGAAAGTGAAAAAACAGATTTAAAAACAACAACAACAGCTAAAGACATCCAACATGCAAGTGCAGAGTTACAGGAGGAAAAAAGTCTGTCTTTTCATTCCTCATCAGTAGCTTGTTCTGGGTTGCACTCTCTGAAAGATGGGAAGGCTATTCTATTCTTAAACACACAGCATCAGGCAAATGCAATTACAAGCCTGAGGGTGGCCAGGCCTAATCTAATAAAGGTGGTCCATGTGGTGAAAGCCTTCCTCTCGCCTGAGATGGCACGCCCCGACACAGTGTGCCACCAGCCCCCTGTGGTTCTGACTGACACCCTGCTACGAGAAGGGCTGAAAAACACTGTATGCACAATAAGTCTTTTTGTTTTTAGTTTAAATCCACTGAACTGAACATTTTGTCAGCAATCTGTTTGTTTGGTGTGATTTAACTTTAATCTGGTTGAAATCTTTTCTCTGAATTTAGCGCATCACTGCAAGGGAATTTATAGTTATGACTTAACTTTCAGATTGTTTATTTATTGATGGATTCATTCATTTCCCAAACTTGTTTTATTATTATGATGGGTCGGACAGAAGCTGCAGCCTATAGGGACCTGAGATTTCTGAAGCAGGTCACATTCACAAAATTTGACAAATACAACTGTACTGTACAAGATGACATCATGAATCCTACTGACATCAACAACGCGACCACATCTGATGTCAGATATTCCTCTAGAAAAGCTGACAAAGCTGAACTCATACCACTTGTTTTCAACAAAATAAAAGAGACGAAGTTCAGTATCATGCATTTATATTTTTTACAAAGGAGATTGTGAAACACATACAGTATGTGAAGTTTTTCATTTTACACAAAGACCACTAGATAAACTCTTATGCACTTAGTAGTGTTAAATATCCTGCTGATTAGAATCACTGGTTGTTAAAATATGAATAAAATGTAGGATATTTTTTCATTTGAGATATTAAAATTTTATTTATCAACCAAATCAGTTTGAGTAAAAACTGTCGTTTCACTGTAAAATATCAAATTTATAAAAATAAAGAATAAGGACAAAAGAATTTGGGAAATAATGAAACATAGTCTGTGAGCAGACCTCGTTGGTCCACACTTTGCCATTTACAAACAACAGATCATCACAAGACTAAATCAAGATCAATGTATCAAAACCTAAACCTACTACACCAAAACCCCCCAAAACAAAACAATGTTGTCCATTGGTTTTGTTACTTTTTTTGGCATCGTAGTGGTTTTGGATAAATCCTCCTCGTTTCCTGCAGTCTTGCATTTGTCTGAGACGAGGAGTTTAACAGATCCGTCTGCTCACAGGGACTGATGAGTTTTGGATGTCAGCTCATCAACCCCAGCCAACTCAGAAAGATTACAAATGAGAGGATCTAATGTCCACATTCTTCTAATTAAAAACCACAATGGATGAAAACATTGCATCATTACATTGTCTTTGTGGAGGGTCGCCCATGCTGCCCTTAACAAAGGAAACCTGGAGAGGAGAGGTTAATAGCACGGAGCTCTTTGATACAAGCACTCACACAAATATGTGAATTATAGTTGTGGGAGAACAATTTATCCCTCCAGACTGTTGGATTTTTGCACGAGTTTATTTTAAGCACCACTGCGTGAAAGGTCTTTATAACATGTTTGATGTCTATTGTACCAAAGAGTTGTGTAATGTGCATTAAAAAAGTAGGAAAATGGACAAATGCAGAACAAAACCAACAAACAAAACAAATTCTAAAGTCACGTCTTTAAAAATAAAGGGAACATTTCACCAACAACTGATCTGAAAAGTGCCCAAAAAATCTGTAAAAAAGCTTTAAAATGATTTCAATACCAACTTTTCTGCTATGCATATGTAAAGCACACAAAACAAAGAGAAAATAATGATTGTATCGAACCGCTGACGTTCACAAGGGACCAGAAAGAACCACTCTCACTCACAAGCTATTTCTGCGCATCAGTGTTGCCATGTTATCTGGTTAGCCCACACATTTTCTCAGCACTGATGTGAAGCGATTACTTCTTTCTGGTTCAGATAGCTAAAGTTTACCCCTGCTAATTTACATCAGATGAGTAAATATCAGTCAGAAATCACATCAGGACTGACTGCTGACTGATTAACAGAAACAGGAAGAGGAGGTTGGACAATGATTATGTAATAAAACTGTTTTAATGCTGGTTTGTTGTAAATATGTCTTGTAAATGTGTTTTAAAGCATACACTGAAAGAAAAACTGAATAAATGACGAAGACTTTGGACTTGGATTTTAGCTGTAAATTGTCTAAACTTATTTAAGTTGCACCTCTGTTTTCAATGAATCAGATAATTTGCAGATAACTGAGACATTTCAGGTATTTTTGTGGCCTTTACCTTAATAAAACCAGATGTGAAGAGAAACAAGTCGTCATCTGGTGATCTCACACATACAGGAGACATGTACCGGAGTGTACTGTTTTAAAGTGAAATATTTGTACTTTTTCTGTACTTTCGAGAAGGTATTTCATCTAACCTCAGAAAAAAACGTGCTAAAATGCATCAGATTTTTTTGGGGGAGTGGAAATCCCAATTTGTCACTGACTGTGTTCCTTTAATGGAGGTTGAACTTATGAAAATAAAAAGTTGTCATTGATTAAAAATAGCTCCTACTATCACTGTTTAAAAAGAAAATCCCTCTAAAAGCACAAAAAGGAACCAAAAACAGAAGAATGGCCCCACCATAAAGTCCAGGGTTAATGGAGCCGAAATGTGACGGAAAAATTAACAACGTGAGTGTAAATTGTGTATGAACGCCTTCCTGAATGTTACATTACTCAGCGCTTGTGCCTGGAACGCCGTGTTTTAATAACCTGAGCCAGTTAAACACGCGACTCACAACGAGACTGAGCCTAAAAGATGGATCATTAACTATCCATGGTCCAAATGCTGTAAGTCAGGCTGGGTGCTGCAGGCTGTTCCTAAGGGCTAAAGGAGTTTAGAGCCTGATCTATATGTATTGACTACGCAGGACAGAAAGTTTTTTTTGCTGTTGTTAGTTTGTCCTGCACGTCTCCTGTTTAATCTGGGAAAAGGCCAACCTAAAATCAGGAGAAACATTTATTTTCTTCTGAATTGTTAAGGCGGGAAACCTAAATGGCTTCACGCTGAGCCTTGAGCCATTGTGTTCACATTAAAATTAGTGGTGGGACAGAGTTTGCAATTGATTAATCGCAATTAATTGCACTTTAAACTAACACAAATTTTGTACCTAAAAAGCACATTTTTACAATTTAAAATAATTTTAGTAGAGGACAGAATCAAATAATAGACCTGAATTTTAATATTGTAAACTCAAGCTCCTTTAATTTCTGGGGGAAAAAAAGCATTTAAATTGCATTTCAGTTCAAAACCGTAGAAAAACAATAAAATATCCCTGACTAAAATTGGACATTTTTATTTTTTCATTTTATACTATTTCAGAAGGGTATTGTTTTAAAATAATAATAATCAAAGATTTTCACCGTGTGGAAACTCAGTATGAGTGAATTGTTTTTTGCAGGGCTGTGTTCAAACTGACCCACTGTCTTGCGACACTTCTGCCTCGTTTCCAATGCGGGATCCGGGTCGGGTCTCTATCTGAACCGGACCGTACGGCGAGGAAGGAGCAGGAACAAATCTAAAGGCTAGAGAATTTCACCGCTGATTACGTTCAGTTTTCGCGATGAAAGAGGGCAGAGCCTATACCTCGACCAGCTGGATCCACTGCAGCCTCTAAGTTGACACAGTCTGATCTGTGCATCGGCATAGCAGGAAATCGTGCTGACAAGTGTTCCTCCTTGCTTCAAATGCAAGCTGCGATAACTTTTTCAATGCGTTATTTTTTCCCCAAATTAAACAAAATTAACGCGTTAAAGTTTCACCCTTAATTAAAATAAGAATTCCTCTACAGGGAGTGCTGGTTTTGAACATGTATCCATCTTGTTTTGCTGTGTATCTGACTAATACTTTAGTATCAGAGCTGTGAGCATTGATCATCTTGATTTTTTTTCAGAATGGAGGTCTAAACCAATAGCAAAACAAGTTAAAACAAAAACATTTGGACAACTTTATTGATTTTTGAAGGGGTTTAGGTGGAAATGTATCAGCTTTATGAGGAATTACACAGGATGATGATAGTTTTCTGTCCAGTGCAGCAGAAAAACATAGATCTCACAATTCTCTGACATTAGCTGGACAAGCTTCATACAAACAGGTGCTCCCAGAAAGGATAGAAGGATTGAAAGCAAGAGTCTATATTCCCACTGAAATCAACTGCAAACAAAACATCTGAAGCTGCTCAACGCACACCCAAAAGCATTTTATTAAGAGCTCAGGACTTTTACAAATAGAGGGAATGACTGGCTGCTTCCTTTCTGTGTGGAGTTAGCATGTTCTCCTCATGTTTGTTTCACTCCCATGGACCAAAAACATGCACGTTAGGTTTACTGGTGACTCTAAATTGTCTCTAGGTTTGAGTGAATGGTTGTAAGCTGGAGATACCAGCTCTCCATGGCCCTCACTGGATGAAGCTCTTGCAAAAATACTGTAGATGGATGGGTCTTTATAATATTTCTATGGAACCCCTGCTTCTTCAAAAGTGTTCACACCAAAGAGGTGAACTAAAATGTAGCATTAGTTGACTTTGAGTCAAACATATTATACACTACAGGGAGAAAAATATATTTCTGGCCTCTGCAGAGGATTCAGAGCTGACAAAAGCTGAGTGTTATTTTATTTGTCATTAATGTGCGACTTATGGACGTCTGATAAATCTGCATGGGGTTAAAGAGAGGAAGCTAAGCAGGAGGGCTGTATTCAGGGAGGAGAGCAGAATATTGAGAGGGAGGCCCAGCAGAGCTGAGGCTGACATGAGATGATACATGCATGATAATAAATGAGGAAAAAAGGGTGAGAGGGAGGCAGGAATGAGGAATAGTCATCTTTTCCCACAGCTAAAGGATGGGGGTATTACAAGCTTCAACAGAGTTATGATAAACCTATTTTGAACACAACTTGATAAAGGATTTATTAAAATGTGTGTTTTTTTCTGTCATGATCTATTAATGATAAATGCAAATGAATCAAAAGGGCATGCAATAAAGCAAAGTGGAGCTACTGAGCTCTCCTATCTGAAGGTGCACTCATTAAAAAAATTAATTATTCAGCCCAATAACACAAAAAACGAAGAGAAAAAAAAAACATAAAGCAGAGATCTATGCCAATCTGTACACACTGGCCAAGCAGCCAAAGAGCTCCCACCATGTGGGCCAAATGAACCTGCTCTCTTTGGAAACTTGCCTGGACGACAAATAGGAGAGTGAGCATGTAAAGTCTGAACATCAACACACCTGACTCCAACTAAACCAGCTCTGTAACACATGCAGGATTTGGCAAAGGGTGTGAAAACTCAACATGATAGAACATGAAAGTTTTCCAATACTTTTCTATGCATTTTAAAAAAAGGTTTATGAGAAATATAATGAGAATAGTACAATCAGAGAAATAAACTAGGTGAATGATGCACATGAGCTCATGCAAAAGCCAGTCTATGAAGGTGTGTTTGAGCTGCTTTTTAAAAGAGACCACTGAGTCCACTGGTCTCAGGTTAAGGGGGAATGGATTCCAAAGGGTCACAGCAGCAAATGCTCTGTCTCCTTTAGTCTTTAGACTGGTTCGCTGCACAACCAGTAGACACTGATCACTGGACCTCAGGGACCTGCTGAAGGTGTAGGGATGTCAACGCTCACTATATGCTGGTGCTTGGCCATGTTACCCTAAAATCAAGTTGTGACTGACTGGGGACAAAAAGAGAATCTGACATTCGCACAAAGATTTATATAAAATTGTATGATAAGTCATGTTGTGATTTAATTGTAAGAAATTTGTACAAACATCACAGACAGGTTGCAATTTATTTGTTGTTTTGACAATTGCAAAACTGTTTCAGTCAAAATTCAGTGAGTCCAATGGAAAAATATTACAGAAATTCTCACAATTATGCGTCTGTCAAGTCACCAAAAGCCTCAGTCCAGTGAGATACTGGCCTAAGAAACTGCAGGAGATCAAAGAGATGCTCAAAAACGGTTTTGACCAAGCAACGTTTTTGCAACAGTAGTTTGAACAAAAGTGACATCACCTTCTACATCTCCTGACAGAAACACCCAGGCAGGTCACTGTAATACTTTACAGTCTCTGCTAGTTGTGTGTCCATTTTATTTGCTATTACACACAACTTTAACGTCTGATCATGCACAATCAAAGTTCCTGAAAAACATGTGACACACCGAGGGCCCGTCATTCACAAAAACATGTAAAAATGTATAGTAAAAGTGTTTTAATGCCCCCATTTGTAAATATCTTCCTCTTTAGTAGAAGCAATGCTCCCTCCAAATCTTTTAAGACTAATAAACACTTTAAAAAGTCTCCACATTTCAATTCCTCTAACTTCAGTGACGATCCCCCGGTCGTCCATTCCTTCACACACTTCGTCCACAAAAACATAATAAAGTGTAACACCTGCTGTCTCCTCTCCTGCGCCGTTGTTCCTCCCCCTCTTGTCCTCCGTCACTCCCCTGATGGCTCCTCCTCTCCCAGCATGCCTCTTTTCTCCGCTAATGAGCAGGGTAATTATGGCTAGCCCAGGCCAAAGGGAGAGATGGAGGAGGAGAAGACAAAACAGGAGGAGAAGAGGAGGAGACCCTGCCTGGTCTAAGCCTGGTTCTCCAGATAGCATTAGTTCTCTGCTTCTCTCTCTGACACATAGCCCTACGCTTAATTAAACATGCCTCTGAGGGACGCGGGGAGAGAAAGAGGGGGAGAAAGTGAGTTCATGTTGGCAAAGAGTTCGAGAAGAGAGAGCAAGAAGTGAGGGTGATGCAAATGCAGTGAGTGAGAGAGAGAGAGAGAGAGAGGCAGATAAGCTGGTGATGGAGTGTGGGAGGAGGGGGAGGTAGGGACAGTGAGGGGAAAGGTGGGGAGATATGGATATGAGTGTGGAAGGGTGGGTGGGTAGTGAGCCACGGAAAGAGCGAGTGATGTTGATAGAGGAAGGAGCTGGAGGGGGTTCGGAGTGAGGTAAGTGAGCTGTGGAAAAGATGAGGACATATTCTGTTAAAAAAAAGGAAGAAGTGAGGACTGATGGAGACAAAAAGGATTTAAAGACTGGTGAAATGAGAGAGAGGAAGGGGATTACTATAATATATGAAAATATATCCCATGAGACTGCAGAGAACCAGCTCCAGAGAGAGTGAAAGAGTGAACAAGAGGGTAGGAAAAATGTATCAGCATTCTGATTTCATAACATCAAGTGAGAATCTGATGTCTCCATCAATAGAATGACATAAGTCAATAGAGCCTTCAGAGGTAACTCACAAACAAATGATTACAACTAAAGTCTGGTTAAATTCACTAAATGATGGTCAAGACAAATTTATGAAGAATATTTGGGAAAACTGTTCCAGGAGCGTGTACAATTGTTGTACTGATTTATAGGAAACCTGGTGAAAAATCCAGCAAGTTCATAATAATTAATTTCATTAATTCACACCTTTTGATTTAGCTGTAGATGACATCACAACCTCATTCAGACATCAAAGGCCGCTTAGTTTAAAATGTGATGGTAAATAAACAAAACAGGTTGGTTTGAATCTTTAACATGTTTTACAGTATTGGGTGGTAAGAATGAAGAAAAAATGATAAAAAAAGGTAAAATAAAAAAGGAAAAGATAGCTCTTTGAACAACCTGAGTTTTGAGAAATGGAGATTAGTTCTGTTTGGATTGATGAGCTATCATGCCTTAAAACAGCTCTTATCTCAAACACCTGATTTCATAAACCTTTACATGGCTGTCAATTTAGCAGGTCATCTACATATATTTATATATATGGATATTTACAGCAAAAATTAGCAGCAATTTGATATTCATTCGTATTCAGCTTGTAACACTTCTGCCAAAATAACAAATGTTTCATAAATAGAGTTTGCATTAACTGAAGATGGTTTAAGAAAGAAGAAATCCACTTAGGTTTTCACTCCAGATTGATTAGCCATTAGCTAATCTGTCTGATCAGAACGAATCTGTATTTTTCCAAACAGAGGTTGTTCAAAAAGCTCTTTATGGGTGTTGATTGGTCATAAACTCTCCACAGAAACCCACATCTATAGTTCTAATTACTCATTTAAAAACACATGTAAGGCTGTAGAGTTTTGTGTAAAAACAAACAAACAAAAAAACTCCTATTATAATATAAAAACTACACAGGACTTAATGGGATAGTACTTATAAAAATAATTATGGCTTGTGTTTGCACTAAACAATAAAACGTAATAAAAACCACAACATTTTACCCTAATTGTGAAACAAATGCATTTTAGTTGTGAGTGCAAACCGCTCCTGGATTTATTGGCTTTCATTGTTGTGACTAATAAACCGGGCAAATAACAGAACAATTATGAATGTGTAATGGGACATGGAGAGTTGTTTAAACCTGGTAATGATGACATGCAATTAGAGTGCAACCGTTATCTCCAGGATCACATCAATAATTTAACACCACATGCACGTTGCATTACACAAAGATGACATTAATGATTAATAACTAGATTACCATGTCTATCTGTTCTTCAAACACTGACAGCTGATGTCTCTTAATTATAGAGGACTATTCAAGAAGGAGATTTGTAGATAAAAACAATAAAACAACATATAAATCAATTACGTGGTGTCAAAAAACTTAACAAGGAGAGAATTGGACCATGTGATAGGAGACAAATACCAAAACAGATTTTTTTATAAGAACTAATGCCACAATAGTGTTGTGTGTGTTGTTTCCTATTAAATAAGGAAACACAACAACAACAATTTGATAATGAGGCTTAAATGGTCAATTTGGGACTCTTTAAGGAACATACTATTAAACTACATATTATGACTATACACCATTTGGAAAAACAAATTAGATCTGACTGGATTTGCAAGCTAATGGCTAATAACAGCTAGGCTAATGTGTTAGCTCTTATTTACAGAGATTATTTAGATCCTGTTACCTGGACTTCTGTGGGTAATCACATAGACATTCTGTGAAAAAGTTGACTGCAATTTAGCAACGTTGTTACTAAATTTAGTGAGGTTTCAAACCCTCCATAAATTTAACTTTTTCAAAAAAGTGACAAACAAGTAATCTAGCAACATGTCATGATGTTTTTATTTTGGTGACTAAAGCCTGAGTCCCACAGCAGACATCTGCACCGTGTCTTTGGCGAGTCTTCTGGTCTCTCAAGGAGATGTTCCTGAAGCGGAGCGCCATTGAACACAGCTTGCAAAATCGCACGATAGTCACAATATGTCACAGGAACTGAGAACAGAAAGTATGAAGTGCAACTTTTGGTCTGAATGTGGTCAGAACTACTGTCGTGTTTTGTGCGACTATCTTTTAACGTTTCTAAAAGCTCAGTTACGTAAATGAAACGCTCCTTGTCCATGTATTGGCCATTCTTTATGTTTGCTGTACTAGTAGCGATTCAGCGTATTGTCAGAATTTCTGCATCATAAAGTACTTAATAACGTCATGACACATGCGTCTCAGCCGCGCCACTGTAATTGAACTTTCGCGTATCTTTTGCACAGTGGTGTGGACCAGCGCATCTGGCGGTCCTCGGGGGACAACTCTAATTGACTTCAATAGTTTCTATTCAAAATCACATCTCGGGCACTACACAGCGCAGCGCTGATGTTTCCTGTGTGACCCAGGCTTAAAGCACTCACAGGCAGCACAGTGCTAACGCTGCAGTGGAGGTCAGAGCAGGAGGCGTTAACCCTTCTGTGTCCAGACTGTAAATAAATCAAGTAGACAGGAAACTGTTGATCCTGCCCTGGATTACATCTCATTCACTGTGTGTCTATGCGACTGTGTGTTTGTCTATGTGAGTGTGTGTATGTGTGTGTGTGTGTGTATCTTTTTGTGGTATGTTCATGATTTACTGTGACTTTTGTGGATGTAAAGTTAAAAACCAAGCCATCCTCATGAAAATAAAACAAAGCAAACAAACAGACAAAAGCTCCAAAAAGCTCAGCAGCTCAGGCAGTTTGACTCTTTTGGGTTACTTTGTACCATCCCAAGCCCAGATAAAGGACCTGGGTTAGAAGTGTGACACTGAAAAAAACATGAACTAGAATACAAAAGTTTTAGTTCTTGACACCAAAATGCCAAAATGAAAATTCTTGGCTGAAACTGAAAACCAAAAATAAGGAAACCCAGGCTGAAAACTGAAACATCGAAATAAATGATTATTTCAGTTATTAGAACCATAGCATTTATGGCTATGATGTGTACTAACCTCACTAAAATCAAGGAATTGCAATAAATCAATTACAAAACAATGAAAACAATGATGAGAGGAGGAAAAAATATGGTCTGTAATGTGGAGAAGCCCCTGTCTGACAATGTGATGGCAGCAGCAGACAGGGAGGAAAAAAAAAACAACACTCTGGTTCTGGTCTGACTCGGGTCCGGTCAGGGCTGGACTGGGATGGAAAAACGTGGCAGCTCAGCATGATCTTACAGGAGATGTTCGGTTTCTGTCTGGGGGGGCTGGAGGGCTGTAAGCCGTGTCACGCGCACGTATCCCACCTGTCCCTCGGAGTCGCGCACCGTTCCAGCGCTCTGCAGTGAGAGGAAAAACAAGCCGCTGTGCACACGACACGTTGCGGTCCGGCCCAGCTCAAAATCACAAGCAGAGACAGTGAAATATACGGAAGCCCTGAACGGCAAGCGAGGAAAAATTTTTTTTAAGGGTGGCCAATTTTCTAAGTTTGGTCAAAAATATTTTTCCGCTTGACTTTCTGACCAGTACAAACGGAAAAAAAACTTTTTTTTGAAACATTGTCACAACTGGTCTAATATACTTAAACTGTTGTAAAAATGAGAATTTAAAAAAAAAAAAACTTTTTTTTTTCTTTCCACTTAAGCAGCCCTGAGTGGCAACTGGAAAAAAAAAATATTTTACTTAGGCTCATTTTCTATTTTTCTTGTAATGCTTTTATAACGCCACCAGAGGGCGAGATTCTTTTTTTTTTTCCTCTCCACCTCTTGGAGCCCTGAAAGGCAAACAGAAAAAACTTTTTTTAGAGATGCTAATGCTAATTTCGCTAATGCTAATGCTAATTTTTTTT
>SSNR01000047.1:2306327-2390893 GCA_006937965.1 Callopanchax toddi | reverse complement strand
ATATATGTGTGTGTGTGTGTGTGTGTGTGTGTGTGTGTGTGTATTAGGATCAAGACTGGAGTGAAATGCATTGATCTCAATGTGTTTAATACATGTTTATGTGATTTTCAGAGTGGATGGGCGAATTTACGAACTGTACTTGAATGCATCATGCATCCACGAAAGATTCAGTTCTCTAACACGGAGTCAGAAACGTGGATCACGTGATCGTGGCGCTTAACGCGGATAATAAACTACGTCAGAGCCGCTGATAAAGTTTACCCATCCACAGAGAATCACAATAAGCAAACAGTTTCGGTTTTAGAATAAGCTGAATGCAATATTTGGACAATCAGTGTAGTTGTGTTTAAAATTCTGAACAGTAAATGCATAAAAACACTATAAACAGTACATTTAGAAATAGTGGCTGTCATGAAATGACTTAAATTACCGGTGGATTGACTAAGAAAGAGGCTACCTGCCTCTCTCTCAGCATGAGCTATTAGCAGCTGCAAATTAGCTCAAGCTAACGGCACAAGAGCGCCGGCCGTCACCTCACTGTGAAACATTTAAACTAGTTTGAAGATGAAATGAGCATGTACCCTTTTAAAACTGATGTGCAAATGTACATTATTCATAAAATAGATGCATATATAAACTCACCTGGAAGAGGATGGCTGAGTTCACAGCACCGTGTCTGTCCATGCTTTGTATCAGGGAAAACCAGAGGTTAATTTTGCCCTCTGGTGGCAGGAATAAGTATTACACAGATAAACCAATTTAGCTTTAGCATTAGCATCTACAAAAAATGTTTTTTTGTCTTGCCTTTCAGGGCTGCAAATGATGTACACAAAAAATAAAAAATAAGGCATTAGCACTAGCATCTTGCAAAATATTATTTTCTTGCCTTTCAGAGGTCCAAAATGTGAAAGAAAAAAAAAATTAGCTTTAGCATTAGCATCTCCCAAAATATTTTTTTTGTCTTGCCATTCAGGGCTCCAAGACTACGAACAAAAAAAAATAATTAGCATTAGCATTAGCAAAATTAGCATTAGCATTAGCATCTCTAAAAAAGTTTTTTCTGTTTGCCTTTCAGGGCTCCAAGAGTGGAGAGGAAAAAAAAAAAGAATCTCGCCCTCTGGTGGCGTTATAACAGCATTACAAGAAAAATAGAAAATGAGCCTAAGTAAAATATTTTTTTTTCCAGTTGCCACTCAGGGCTGCTTAAGTGGAAAGAAAAAAAAAAAGTTTTTTTTTTTTTTTATTCTCATTTTTACAACAGTTTAAGTATATTAGACCAGTTGTGACAATGTTTCAAAAAAAAGTTTTTTTTCCGTTTGTACTGGTCAGAAAGTCAAGCGGAAAAATATTTTTGACCAAACTTAGAAAATTGGCCACCCTTAAAAAATTTTTTTCCTCGCTTGCCGTTCAGGGCTTCCGTAGAAATAAGTCCACACCACAGACATGTTGGCTCTTATCCTTTTCTCATGTGCTGGCTGCGCTATTTGCTCCTGACATCACGCGCTTTGGCCTTGTTGTTTTGGTGATTTGGGCGTTTCGGCCGAACACTAAAAATGCACTTTTGGGCCACTTTCGGCTGAACATTTTCGGTGGCCGAAATTTTAGTGCAACCCTACTTAAAACAACTCTAATTCTCAGATTTCTGAACAGTTTACGTGGAATATTTCTGATAAACCTTTACATCAAGTCATAATTATTCCAGAAAAAACAAATCCAATCTGAAGAGATAGCTCGCTCCACTGCTAATTTCCACCGCAAATAACTCCAGAACTCTATGTAAGCAGCAAAGTGGAATGTGAAATCTACAGCTGTGTTTATAGAGCAGTGTATGTGTGAACTGCTGTGATGGTTTGAAAGCAGAATGGTTTTAAGAGAGCAATAATCCACTTTGGCTGATTTTAACAGCTAATCATGCTTTAATTAGCCATAAGCTCTTCAGAAATTAAATCTGTCCCCCCAAACTGAGGTCATCTAAACAATCTACAACAAATTAGATATTAATTGTTTATGACCTTTCCACACAAACTCTATTAAAATGTTCTGAACTAGCCCTTTAAATAGATGCTTTTACATGCATTTCCCTCTAAGGCCTCTGTCTTGTACGTTTGCCTGGTAAAACCCATCACGGCCGATGAGACAAGTTTCGGAAAGGAGTCTTTCCTGAAGAGACGAGGAACAAAATGCAAAACAAAAATAAGCCAAAACATTTATCTGCACATAATGAACATAATGCTACTCCCTGGGAAACAAGAACAACTTTACGCAAGTTTAATTAAAGCGCTGTCTGTTAGTCTCAACATCTGGACTCCTACGAGTGTCGGCTGATTCTCTCAGTCGCTTGTCTCACTGGTGACAAAGAGGCAGAGGGAATGAAAGGTGCCAAAACATGAACTCAAAAAAATACACGACGGAGTGAAGACAGCAGAAATGAAGAGAATGAAGGGTCTGAGACAAAGTAACAAGGTTTACGTCATTCACTGCAAGTGCACTTTTAAACTTTAATGAACACAACCCTTAAGACATGATGTAATGAGATCAAGAGAGGAAAAATAACAGAAATCCCAAAGAGGGACGAGGATAAGAAAGAAAAGAGATTCTGTGTCATTGTTGTTGACTCAGCAATCACTGGGTAAACACACCACAATCATACCGTGCTCACGCTGTCCAGTATATGCACAAATCCAGCTATAACTCACTGTTAGATTACTATTGATTCACCAGAGCCGGGGCCTGCTCGCAGCTTGCAACAAAAGGAATTGTACATCAAAGTTCTGCTGGAAACTACAGACAACTTTGAGAGAATAAATTGTGAAAAACCCAAAGCGCTGTGTAGCTCATACACTCCATCTGGCAGATGTGAGTGATTATATGGAATAAGATGAGGATATTCAATTAAAAAACATTTGGTTCCTTCCCCCACCATCTCATCATCAGTTCTGTTTTCCCATGGTGGACAGCCACGAGGAAAACACATCTGTGAATTGTCTACGTTATCCATCTTAACAAGAAACAACTAGAAAAGACAGCTTATACCCTGATAATGTAGTGAAATTAGAGCTTTAAAAAACTACAAATTCAGTCCTGAGAGAGTAGAAGCTTCCCATTAAAGACTCACTAAAGACTCTTAAATAAAACCACAAATAAAAGTATGAAAAGGAGTCACACTGAGCTGAGTGGATGAAGAATCTCAGACCTAATGTGATTTTCTCAGAGGGGTTTAAAATGAAAAGCAGCAATCTTTGAGTTTAAGGTAGAGTGGATTCCCTTTCCATGATGACAACAAAAGAAAAATCATGTGGCAGCGAGTGAGCGATGCAGATCTTTTCCTGTTGGACTGACGGTCATCTATTAGCTGCAGTCTTACAATGACTTATGATATTTTTCTGGATGCGTGCCCAGCCTGAGATGCAGTTATATGGATATACTGCCAAGTGCTAATGTGCAGTAGCTTCCCTGGCAACTCCTACTATATAACAAGTTAGCATGTTGTTACTATTGGTTAAAGTTGGAAAAATTTTTTGGAACAAACATATTCTTGTAGCATTAATGTGTCCATGCAGTACAGATATGATTTGTCTGTGTGGGTCGAGTCGCTCTCAGACGCCTTCGTAAAATCTGCCCTTGTGTTTGCCTCGCTAGTGTCAGTAGTTCATTTCATGCTAGCTTGTTTGGGATTAAGGGAGCTGCTGTCAGTTCAGCCAGAACACTAAAACACAGTTTACAAGGGGACTCTGGGAAATGCAGTTCAAGAACACAAAATTATTGCTGTCTTGTGGTCAAAGGTGTCCCTGGAATCAATAAAAAGGATAAACAAGAATCTTCCAGATGAGAGTTTAAAAACATAGGAGGTGAAGAACAGCGCGGTTTAATTATTAGCGTGCAGAGAAATTCTCTACTCACAGAAGCCATTAAAGAAGAAAAATATACTAAATAGCTTACCACTAAGTGCTCCTGTAAGAGCCATGTCAAACTTCTAAGTCCTTTACTACCCATGAAGATGTGTTGCTGTTCTGTAAATGAATTATTGGTTGGGCTGGATCCTCGCCAAAGACAACCTTGCTGTGGAACATTGTTGTTAATTAGGTCTAGATGTGCTTAAGGGATAACAAATGGATAACAGGCACCGCATTCTTAACATCCAGCTGAGGCTACACTCCTGCCACAGTCCGTCTTTACTTCCTTCGGTAGCTTTACAAGCCCAAACCTTTAGGTAACAGCATTACAACATGCTACCCTCTGGCATCTAAAGATGTTAATGTGTGCACGGGTTTTACCATCTTTCATGCAATGCTAATATTCTGCTTTGCAGCCGTCGGGGATTTCATTTGTCTGTTTAATTTCACAGGTGCCCTTAACGCACTGATCAACAACGGGCACTGGTTGTGAGCAGGCGGCACCATCTGTGTGCGCAGAGTGCCAAGGACCCTGAAGTATTCGCTCTTTGCCACTGAGCACTAGGATTCCATTATGCAGCTCGGGCCCATGCATCTTTGCTCATCATTTATTTGGCAAGGGTAATTTAAAAGCTTCCCCACGCAAAGATAGAATGTGTGTTAGAAGCCACGTCTCCCTTCTTAATCACTGGTAGTAATTAGTTCCTGCAAGCGGTATCATTAGGTATCACCGCTGGCGCTGTTGTCACAGCCAGTGCACGTCTGGGATGACAGAGGGAGATGATAGAAAAAAGAGAGAATTGCAGCCGTAATGGAGAATCTGGGTGAGTTCGACTCCTGTCCAAAATTATTACAAGGTTGTCCCATGAGAAGCATAATCCATCAAAGTGATTTTTTTTCTCTCTTTTTTCTCCCCACCTCCCTCTGTTCCACCCCTGTCTTCTTTGCAACGTAATCATTTTCCTCTCATGGGGTGTGACATTCATAAAAGATGCTGGTGCAGGGGCTGCATCCTGTCAAAGTTTGGAACGAGTTTCAGAGGTGTACTTAAAAAGGTGGCAATGCCTGAGCTAAGTTAAATTGATTGTTGGCAGACTTACTCTCAACTGTTCTTTCTTATTTAATTATCAGCCTTTTTATCATTTTTGTTTAACCAGCAATTACACTTTTACAATATCCATGTAGCAGCATCTGCAAGGCCAAACTCTCCCCACCTTTAGGTTTTAGGTTTACACAAATAACTCCAAACATTTCTGAAGAAATTTTGAAGGGTGTCAATGCAGCTACTGGCCAAATAACATACATCAACTTTTTAAAAATGGTAATCTAAACCAGAGGTTCCCAAACATTTCAGCTTCCAACTCACAAAGTAACCCCAATGTGTGACTCCAGCTGGTGATGATTAAAGTATGAACATTAAATAAGAGTATGGTCTCCACACAAACAGCATCAACAATTAGCATACTAAGTTTTATTCACACAGGCAAGGTGGGTGAAGAGTCTTGCTCAAGGACACAGTAACAAAGTGACCAGGACGGAGCTGGAAATGAACCCTCAGATTGCTGGATGACCTGCTCTTCCGCCTGAGCCACTGCTGCCCCAGAGTATGAGGACGTAAACATCATATCAGCTCCTTAACCATTTAAAAGTTGCTCACTTAAATATGTGGAAATTTAAAGTTTCAACCACTGAATGACACTGAGGGTTATTGAAAGGTAATTGTTTCTATTTGATTTTCATGTAGTTTTCTTTTTAAACTGCTGTGCTTTTGAACTTTTATATTTCATTTTCTTCTTTATTTGGTTTACTTATTTAAATTTTTGTACTTTAAACTTTAAAATATCTATATCTTTCAAAATGTTATTGTCTTTAGTTTACTTTTTTGTACTATTTAATATTTATATGCCTGCAGTAGGGCTGCATGGTGGCGCAGTTGGTTAGCACTGTTGCCTCGCAGCAAGGAGGTCGTGGGTTCGCGTCCCGGTTCTGCGGCCTCTCTGCGTGGAGTTTGCATGTTCTCCCCGTGCGTGCGTGGGTTTCCTCCGGGTACTCCGGTTTCCTCCCACAGTCCAAAGACATGACTGTCAGGCTAATTGGGCTGGTACATTGTCCTTAGGTGTGAGTGGGTGTGTGGTTGTTTGTCTCGTTCGTCTCTGTGTGGCCCTGCGATGGACTGGCGACCTGTCCAGGGTGTCCCCCGCCTCTCGCCCCCTGACCGCTGGAGATAGGCACCAGCTCCCCCGCGACCCCCTGTGTAGGACTAAGTGGCTACAGAAGATGGATGGATGTCTGCAGTAACTATACATTGGACCTTTTTAATTTTGTTATTTTGTGTCCTTTTAACCATTTGGACTTTTGCACTTTTAAAAAATCTGGCATTTTTCTTTATTTTCTTTTATAAATTTTAATGATCTAGTTTATTTAGTTCTTTAGTTGACTTGACCTTAGTTGTAAATGTTTGTACTTGTAGCAGTGAGAGACATATTCACTGAAATAAATGCCTACTTTTGGAGGTATGAATTGCACAATTAGTCTAGAGGTAAAGGAGTTTGATGACATATTATTCTTATTCACCTTCCCTCTTGTTTACCACTTATCTGTTCTACAAGGGAGCGCTTTGATTTCCTGTTTGTATTATAGATGTTGTTTGTCTGATTTTGGAAACGGCTGTTTTTGTTGTACCAGGACACTGGTTCAATGACAAGTAAACACATTCAGATTCTGATATTTTGAAAGTTTTAGATGGCTGTAAAGTTATATTGCATTGCCATCATCACACTAAGATGAACATGTAAAATCTCCCAAAATTTACAACTTAAACTGTAAGAAAACATACAAGATATCAAAATGCACCTTGAGTCAGATAAAGTTCAACTATTCTTGACCAGTTTTAACGTACTAACAGATTAATGTTTATCTGAGCTATAGAGATCTAAAGAGGGCTGGTTTTTTCACTTGTTTTACAAAATCCCATTTTTGTGTATGTGACGTTTTTCCACTCTTTCCTAATTTTGTTTGTTCTGTACATTGTTTTACTACCAAAAATTACTGCACACTATTCCAGACTGAGCTTAAAGTTTTGTGTATTTTTGCATTACACTAAGCTGCAGAATGCATAAAAACTTGAGACGGTGCTTCAGTATTTATGCACTGGCACCCTTAAGTACTTAGCTAAATTTGTGCTGAAGTGTTAAGGTGGATCAAGGTTCCTGCTTTTGTCATTAGTCCTACGTGATAAATGAAACCTATCCAATGCCCATCAAGTCCATTGGAATGAAAGGCTCAGGAGCAGAGCCTCATTGACTTTAAGCATAGTGACATCTCCAGTCTGTCTTCATGGCAGTCTCTAATAAGCAGTATCTATTTACTTGGCAAGTAATGTCCTTGGAGATTTGGAGCTGGAGTTAGAGCTACATTAGAAAGGTTTTGTTGTTGTTGTTAAGAACGCAGATGTTCGGTTCCTGAAAACAGCTTTTGTTCAGCAAAATATCCCTTATTCAAAGTTTCTAGGGAGCTTTGGTTGAAACGCTGTTTACTTTTAGTCTTAACAAGCTGTCTGACCGTGCAAACATTATAATCACGCAAACCTCGTGACTCTGTTTGGCTGCAGCTCTTTTCCTTCCCCCACCTCTGCAGATTCCTATTTCATTAATGACACTGCGAATTTTCAATGTATTGACGAACGAGTAAAGCGCGGTGCATTTCTCAGCACTTTGTCAAATATGTAGACAGCATTAAAACACACAGCCGTGCTTAAGAAAATAAGAGGGATGGGAAAGGGAACGGAAAACAAACATCATCTGACAAGTTTGTGGCACATTTGGTTCAGATGGTGTGATTCCCTCTGGACCTCTGAGTGGAGGGAGAGAAGAGAGGAAATGAGGGAGAGAAGGGCAGAGTCGGAGAGGACTAGGAGCAATTGTTCTTCCATGTGGAAAGGTGAGAAAAGAAAAGTGTGAAAGGGCTCACCAGGAGGGGAGGGTTGCAGGAGTGAAAGATGCAAAGAGAGGTGAAAGAACAGAAAGGGAAACTCATCCAGGAGAGGCCGCAAAAACAAAGTCAGGGATGTAAAGATTTTAGATGTTGTAGTGCCACCGTTACAGTTGCTGCTGTAAATAGTATTAGCGAACCTCATTAAAGAGCTTTTGAATTTGATGTTTTTCTTTATCGCGAGCCATACGCGTTTCTAGACAAACAATAAAACAAAACAAGCAACTAAATTTGCAGTTTTACCACGAGGCCTCGCTGCCGCTCAGGATCTACTCTGCATTCCGGTCTTGATTAGTCTGTGCATGTTTATAGAGTCGATAAAACCTCACAATCAGAAGTTTATATGCACACTTGTGAGAAAGCAACCGGTGTGAGGTATTCTGCTCCTGTTTTCAAACAAACAGATCTCAAAATCAGTTTAAATCTAAGTCCATTGCAAACTTAAGCACTGCATGATGGTTTATCTTTGCTTGGGTTGCCTCTCCAGCAATTATTTGCTTGTATTTGAAATGCCAACAAAATACAGCTTTCACTCACTGTTTCCTCATAAGCTCCAATCAACCTTCTGATCCCAAAACTTGACTTCTCTCAATACTACGAAAACAAACAAGCTTCTCTCCCTCTGACTCAGATACACAGGTTGTGACAATTTCTTACTTTTGTGAAATGGTTAAGGAAATAACAGTATCTCTCTCATACTGGTCACTGAAGTTCAACCTGGCACCTCATGACAAATAACTGCCTGAGGATCTGAAAACATAATTGTAGTTCTACATAAAAATGGCCTAAATTGCCAACACCCTAAAACTGAGCTGCAACACGCCTCGCCATAGTCAACCAAAGAAGTTGAGTGCACGTGCTCGGTGTCAAAATATACATATGAGTGCTGCCATGGGAATCTATGAAAATAGGATCAACAAGGTTGATTTAAAAACTTGATGTTTAGCAGATCATCAAATGAAGAAGGATGTATTTAAGAATGTTTTCTTGATAATTAAGACACGCCTTTCAGATGCTGTTCATCATTTAGGGCTGACACTTCATCGTTTGTCCACATCTCTTGTTTCATAAGCACACAAAATATAATATTTATAAAATAATATTGTCCCAATACACTGAATAGAAAATGAGTTTAAAAAAGTAAATATATATAAACACTAAAGAAAAACTTTTAAAAAACTTCACAAAACCTGGTGAACTATTGATCAAGATTACCTTTAAAGATTAAGACAAAGAAAACTTTTCCTCCTTGTTTTATAAATGGCAGTTCTCGCCCCCTCTTATCTGTCTACGAGACAAAAGAAAACACTGTGTGTGTTTGTATTTGTGTGTGTGTGTGTGTGTGTGTCCCTCACAGAATTTGTTGTGTCTGCTGGTCAGAGTTGATGCTCCCAGCAGTGGCATATCAGGCCATAATGAAAGCTCATCGCCCAGTTTGTCAGTGTGGACAAACTGAGGTTTCCCTGCTGCACACAGCCACATAAACACACACAGAGAAACACTTAAGAGGGTGAATCAGACCAACGCTCCTCCTGTGCCTCACACACACACACACACACACACACACACACACACACACACACACACACACACACACACACACACACACACACAAGCAGAAGCGGATGCAAGCAGCATAACCCCTGCCAGGTTCTATGGAGGGACCGAGTGTTCTGAGTTACTGCACAGTGCAGCCACTCTCCACGGCAGCACCGTGCAGAGTCCATAAAGCATGATGGATGGCCTATCATCATTTACCTCTTTGGTGACTTCTCAATGCTGTCACACCCTGCTAAGCACATGCAAGAAAGGTGAGATGCACCAACACAGACAGATGGGTAAAGGCACAGCGTAACGACAAAAACAAACACAAAGAAGGCAATGCAGATGAAATTATGCTAAAATGAGCTTATAAGGGAGAGCGACAGAAGGGCAGAGGAAGAGAAAAAGAGGAAATACAGAAAAGCGGATGAGGGATCATCTTTGATGTTTGCTAGAACTCGAACACACTTAGTCACATACACAAACAGTTGCACACGTACACACAGCTACACACTATCACAAAAGAACTGAACCATTCCCTGTCCCTCCTCTCCTTTGATGACAGCACCCCACACACACACACACCCACACACACACACACGCAGGCTGTATTTAGAGCATGCAAAATCTACTGTCTCCTCCACTCTGTGCCACAGCAGAGGGAGCAGGGGGAGAAAAAGAGAAGCAAAGGCAGAGAGAAAGACAGATACAGAGAAAGAATCAACACCAGATGCAGCAAAATGACACAGTTTACATGTCAAAGTGGCTGAAACATCAACAGTGGAAACAAGACAAAAGAAACGCTAGAACAGTAAATAACTTTCATGAGAGAGACTGCAGCCAGAGGGGGCACCGGGCTATGCCTGAGCTCCAGTAGAAACAGTAAAGCACTTTGAGATGAGGGACGATTTTGAGCTCCAGTGCTTTTTTAACCTTTTAAACTTAAAACAGCCCTTCGCTCATACATGTTTCAGCCATGTAGGACATATTATTTATAAGGAGCACATAAGAGAGCGACAGTACAAAAGTGTCTGAGTTCACAACTGAGGTGTCACTGTTTGGATCAAGCCCCAAACTAAAAAACATCCAGGTTCTTAAACACTCACAAAATCCACCCATCAAATACACATTTATTTAAAAAAATAAAACTTTAGTTTAAATTTAGTCATTACCTTAGAACAAATAAATAATGAAAAATCTCCTGGTTCTTTTCCCTAACGATGTCAGGAAGAGAGATTTTATGCACACATGACTCTGTTCTATGTGACACGGCTTCAACACACTGCCTTGGTGGCAGAAAATGTCAAATTCAACATGGCTCCTTCCACTAGTTGTGAGATTGGGGGAAAAATATACAAAAATTATCATAAATTAAAGGGATGAACTCCTCACAGATCTTTATGACATGCAAAATAATAAGTGGATTATGGACGTTAAAACCTGAACAGAAATTGGATTTCCTAATTAAAGGATGGGAAACTCCACAAACCCTGATGACATTTAAATGTGTGTTGAACTCAAGGTTCTGAAATGAAGGGAACGATAACTTGTATGGACCCTCTTGTTGTAAACACACTTGTTGCTTTTATACAGAAATAAAACTAATTTGGTAGTCCACTGTGATGCTCACAATCTACTATTTGAGCATGAAGCAGAAAATTTTGTATTTTCTTTTTTTTAATCTCTTTTAAAAATAATATTAAAGTAATTGTACCTTGTTATATTTTACATTATACATATGCAATAATATTAGCATTTCTCAAATTAGATTTCACTTAGAGCCTCCACTAGAGGGCAGAAAACATGTGTTGATGTGTAACATTTTTATGGAAGGTACTAATCCTGTTGAAGACATAGAACCCTTAAAATAAGTTTGTCATATGTAATGAATTTGGCATTAAACAAATGTACGCACTACACTTTGAAGGAACCACCAGAACAGGTTTAATTCACAGAGACCCAAAAAGCCAATCTAATATTTCTGTTAAAAAGTTGCTTTAAACTTTAAGGATAACACAACAGGGGTGAAACGTTCCCTGTTCAAATGAACATTTCTGGCCCTGAAATCATGTTTTTTCTCTCTTTACTTCTCAGAAGTTTATAATAAAATTGACCTTGACGTTTACTGATGCCTTTCATTTAATCTCTGATAACATCCTCACCTTTACAGTGGCTACATCCGCCTTTTGGCTTTAGTCTCTATGATGCTTTACAGTCAAACATCCGTGACTTGAAGCAGTTTTCTTAGGTTGAGTAAAAAACTGAAAGATAAAATCTCCACCAGTTTCCCTTAAAGGGAAACAAACAGACAAATAGCATGAGAGATGGGGTGTGTGTGTGTGTGTGTGTGTGTGTGTGGGGTGGGTGGGCTGCTTTTCTGGATGGTGTCTATTGATCGCCACCCAGCACAAATCACCACAACTTTAGCAAATTGCTATTGAGAAGTGACCTGTAATGCAATTACTGGCCAATCCGGGGTCTCGGCTGCCATCAATTATTAAAAGCTGCCCGAGTGGAGCTCCGTTGTCCCGTCTGAGCCGGAGCGTTGTGCCATTATCACATCCAGCTCACCAGCTGCTTCGGTGAGGTCCGGAATAAGATTTCCGAGTTGTGCTTCTTGCTGTGTCGAACATATCAGATGATGTGGGTCAAACAAAGGAATTACGATTGTTATATCAAATATTCCAGCAGCTGCAGAAGAAAAGGTGCCAAAGGTTATAAAATAAAATGGATTTTATTTTTGTTGTACTTTATGAAAAGTATGGGGTGGATTTTTTTTTTTATATAAAAACTTTATGAAACAACATGAATATTGCAGCCTTGCTCATGAACATGTCCTAGTTTTATAAAATGTTTAATGCTCTACCCTAGAATCAAATCAACCTAACTGACCTCTGATCAGTTTTATTCTATTCTCACTTTTCTACAAAGTTAGCTCCTCTCAAACATTCTATACATTCCTTGAAAAATGTTTGCCTCAAAGTTATGATGAAAGAACAACAGTGAGTGGGATCTCTTTCAACTAGCTGAGTAAGTATTCTCATGATTAAAAGTCCTGTTTGAACTGGGTTACATACTTTCAGTAGACATTGTGAAATACCTAATTTTGTTCAGTAGCACTGAAGCTTTTTTAACCCCTGTTTTGTTGAAGCTCCAAAGTACCGTAATTTTTGCCGTTACTGAATGGCTTCACTCTGGAATTTTTCCAAAGCCATTCTTAGAAAAGACGTATAACCAACATTCATTGCCTACATGAAGTATTTTAAAGAGGCTTTGAATGAAATAAAGGAGCTTTAAGACAACTTTTCCTCTGTAACCTTTAATTTCATAACAGCGGTGGGTCATCTTTGAAATACTGGAGACCATTGATTAAGAGAAAGAACTTATAAAGAGAGAGATGCAGAGTATACTGGGCTTCATGCTGTTCAGTAAAAGCTGTAAGAGCCCTGTAAAGCCTCGGGGAAAAATGAGATCATTGAATGAAAATGTTCTCTGCTGTTTCAAAGCATCTGCTCTGTCCCACACTGACAACCGAGCAAGAGGCCTGGGAGTAAGTACAGACATCCTGAGCCACACTAATGCTCCACAGAAAAGTACGGTAAGCTCCCATGATCCATAAAACAACGTTTTATTAGATAAATTACACTGTAAGTGTGACTGATTTATTATGTTTTATTGTTTCCAGCTCTCCTTTCTCTGTACTTCAACATTTAATGTGCATGGTAAATAATCTGAATGGGATACAATAAAAAGATGTCTGACAACACTGCACTTTACTGTTGTGGAAAAGCACACTCTAGTGTGTGTCTGTTGGGTCAACGAAACTGAAAAAGACAAATAGATCTACCAGTGTGACGTTAAAATATTCTGAGAAGAAAAGAAACTCTGTGAACTGGATATTTCAAAGAAAACTGGAGTCAGACGAACTCAATACAGCAGCAGGAGGTAAAACTGTGACAATGGCAGAATGACTATCAAAACCAGCTTATGGAGATGCTTAAACCTATGAACTATGCTTCTGTCTCCCCAGTGACAGCCATATAGCTTCTGCTGGCTCTATATCAGTAAGGATGTGAAGTACTTTAAAGGTTTATGATGCAACTTCAGTCATGCAAGAATTAGATGACTGATTTACCTGTCATTTTGACATTATTAAAAGCATTTTTACCCTAAAAAATGACTATAAACTGTATATGGAAATCATTTAAAAACCATTTTCTGTTTTAGTAAGTACATTTAGGAGATCTAAATACCAGCTGTGACATTAAGACTTGTAAATGCTCAGAGGGGCTGGCCTTTGAGGAGGGAGAATCACTGGTGCATTGTGAGGTAATGCTTTTGTGGATCAATACAGACTAAAAAAAAAAATGGACAAGATGATTTCCAACTGACAAAAGCTTGCACCAGAAATAGAGTAAGGTGCTGAAAAAAAATAGCACCTCACAATTTCTGCAGAGGTGTTTTGCTAAAGTCAAATTTAGGAGTAGTAGCACAGCTTTTCAGTAGTCACGCTCTCCCGTTTAAATGAGATTAACATTAAAAACTGGGTTATCACCATGACACTGGATGCACTGCAGTTGGGCTGGGTTTTAAAAGGTGTGTAATTTCACATATGGATCATCAATCTATTGACCCAGCGGGTAGAATGCGTGTGCCACTTCTAAAATTAGTTGGCTTATTGGACTATAGTGAACTGCTGCCTCAAGGCAGATGAATAGTTCTCATTTGTACAATCTGCTCAAACTCCAATTGGCAATGGGAGGTTGTACTATCAGGCCTGAAGCCTAATGATAATGGGAGCATTCAGACTTTATACGACAAGGGATGGTGTGTAGGCTTGTAATGATGTTACAATTACAGCACCATTCATGTTTTAAACCTCGCAGGGGTTTAACCAAACCTGTCGTACGTATGGCCCAAAATTATGAGGACATCTAACAACCTAAACAAGATTACTGAAAGTTAAATTCAAACATTTCTGTTATGCAAAGTGGCTCTTCCTTTATGTCTGCACCAAGACACTTAATGTTTTTATTCTTTTTCCTGCTGTTTAGTGTGTTGTAAAGATGTGGGGTTTCATACTCATAAAACGCCTTATGATGCAGTCATGTTGGGAGACAGACAACGTGTTTATAGATGTTCAGAGCGGCTGCATTTCATACAGGAGGTGCAGTAATTGTTTGCCCACTTAGGCTGGATAACATGTGCTTTTACTTTGAAATCCTTAAAAAAACATGCAATATTATTTCAGAATATTATTATCATTATTTGGCGATGTCCTGATCCAATCTCAAGTATTGAATGGGGTCCTGATCTAGATATAGTTTTCTTGGATTGGATTATTTAGGTGACGTGACTCTCAGCTCCCACACTACTGCTGACTTTCTATGGTTTTGTGCCGTTATACTGTGTGGTGCTAACTTTTTGTTGGGCTTGAGGAAAGAACTGCTGGAGGTGGTCTCAAAGAGACCAATAAAACGGCAGTGAGGTTCATGTTTAAAATCTCAGTTATTTAAAGGCACACTAAGTAACAGCAGGAAGGAGGGGGAACAGTTACATCAGTGACTTAAAGCGGACACTAGGGGGTGCTAAAACAAGCTAAAACTGCCTAGTGTGCCTTTAAATTTTTAATCTGCTTAATTTATGACAAAATATTCAGCTTTCACATGAATAAGAAGTGTATGTTTATTCATTTATTAGATGCTTTTATCCAAAGCAACATACACACAATTAACATTTACCCTATTAGAAGTCTAATTAGCAGCGTAATAACATAACCTTGTCTCTCAGGTCCAAACAGGTCAAAACACTGCATAAAGCAGCCTTCACAGTTGATGTTTTCAAATGACTTCATAAACATTGTTCTAAATTATAGACACTCTTGGCTCTTTTAATCTCACCAGCTGTTGTTTATAAATCCTGGTTGTGTGTATGATATTAATACATTTATTTGCAGGAATAACAAGACAAACTGTCTCCCTCCTCTTTGATCCTCTAACTCTAATAAACAGTATGTAGTTTCAGATTAGGAATTGGCAGCAGCGGATACTTAATCTTAAATGACTCAGATCAGACAAGCCACTTGGGAGCAAGAATCAAATATAGTGGCTTACTGTATGTGTGAGTATATCATCAACATCCACACAAGAAAACAGCATCTGAGTAGAGTCAACACTGCATGAAAGGATCGAAAACAAAAAAACTAAAATTCGAGTGTAAATGTAAACTGAGGCTGATTGTTTGATGCTGAGTAGAGGACAAAAACATTCACATCTTTAACAATCCAAGGAGCGCTTTAACTAGGTTGAATTAAACTGTAATGGCAGCTTTAACTCATTTGAATTCCTCAGTGTTTAGTTCATTACACAAATCAATCATTTAATCAATCAATACAAAACTGTAGACAATCATCTGTTATCTGGCGCTCCATCAGCCTTCAACTTAAAGCCTAAATCTTTCCTCAGAGATGTTTGATGAAGTTGGGGTCAGCGCCTCCATGCAGATCACTTATGCTCTTCCACTCCAGACTTTATTGTTTTAGCTTTGTGCACAAAGGCATTGCCGTGTTGAGAGAACAAAAGTGCAACTGCTGCCAAAAGGCTGGAGTCACATTATTGCCTTGCATATAATCAGCATATAATTGTATGCTTTAGCATTATGATATCCTTTTACTGGAAATGGCCGGCTTAATCTAAAATCACAAAGAGCCCCAGAACAAAGGTGCACACAACTGCAGCAATTGGCCATATGTTGTGTATAATATATTACTATTTAGTCCTTTTATAGGGTTTTAGAAGAAAACTTTAGAAATTAATGAATTGAGATGGGTTTATCACCAAAAACAGTGTTTTAAAAAAGTAATTCCCACCCTGCTGCTGTCCGCTAAGGGGGACTCATTTGAATTTTTATTGCAGGCTTATGACCTGCCAGATTCATCCTGCAAAGTGCCTCACTAAGAAACGGTTTGGACACAAATTCTGTTCATTTCTTTGTCTCTCAGGCCACTGCTAATCCATACATTTAGCTTTTTATAAGAAAACCAAAAGAAGTTGCAATTTAGATCCTTAGAAAAATCTGCATGTCTTGGTGAAACGTATTCTCTCATTGATTTTTGAAAGTTAGAGGCGCTTTAGCTAAAAACACACTTGTGGTCCTTTCCAGCATTCTGTCAGTGACTGTGTATTCATTAGGTGGAACACGTTATGTGGCAAATGGTTTTCTTTTGGATAAGGGTGATTAGGATGGTTGATGAGGTGATGGCTCGGGAAGAGAGGAGGAGAGGCTCCAGAGTTGGAGGCATTAGTCACATCGACGTGAAGCTATGCCTCCTGAACATGGTACAACTAATCTAAAACCCAGAAATAAGAAGTGATCTGGTCTGCTTTTTGCATGCTTGGGGGGGGGGGGGGGGGGGGGGGGGGGGGAGACAAATCATAACTATCTAACCCCCTCCCAACACCCCTCCCCCACTCAAACACCTCTTCACCCACTTCACCTGGGGAGCCTGGCAATTATTGACCAATGAGGGCGACTTATTGAGAAAAAGCTGCCATGAAACTGGGTCACAGGATTCCAATCAATGCCATGGATTTCTTGCCCTGGCATTATCTCAACTGAGTGAAGGGGGTGGATGGAGAGGGGTGGGGTGGAAAAAAGAAACAGTCACAAATGAGTCGGTACGGAGGCACCTCGGCTACACCTCTCCTCCCACTCCCTCCATCCGCCCACTCTCCCCAGTCTGCCTTCAAACACGCCTTCCACTTTCTTCTCTCCTGCTATTCATTTGCTGTCCTGTCTTTTCTTTAGTTTGTTTGCCCCCAGGCTGAAAACAGTGTGTGTGTGTGTGTGTGTGTGTTTGTGTGTGTGTGAAAGCACTCTGAAAATGACGCATTGATTCACAGTGTTCTATATTTCTCATCTGGCTCACTATTACAGTGAGAGTCAATCAACGCCATATTTCTCTCCTTCCCTGCCTTTCTCTCTCTCTCTTTCATGTTCTCCCTCTTTCTGTGGCTGTCTTTCTATTTCTACGACGATCGCCGTATCATGTTGTTGAATGGGAGTGTTTACGAGGAGTGTTGTGTTGCAGTTACAAGAGACGGGTGAAGAATACGAGCGTTGGGGGAGTATCAGTGGTGCATTTCATGCTGTACCTGTATGTTTTCTAGCTGAGATTCAGGAGTGCAGACTATAGTGTTGAGTTCAGTGGCAAGAGTCAGATCTCTGACCTCAACTGTATATTTGACAATATGTTTGAATGGATGCCAGACCTGTTTTTTAAAACTTCTTATTTTTGTACGTACGATTCAATTGCTGAGTGCGCAGGAGGAATCACTGCAGCACTAGTTGGCTCTACAACTCCCCTCTGTGACCCTTTACAAAAACACACCCACACACTTGTGAGAAGAATCAAGAATCAATAAAGGAGTTTTTTTTATTGCTCCTTGCTGAAGTTTCAAATCGGAAATCACAAGAATTTCAGTTATTCTTTGTTCACAGGATGATTGACATAGAAAATTATCAATCAAAATGTAGATGGTCTTAAAAATGCAGTGGACTTCCCATCAGGTGCAACAGAATGTGTCAACAACATGCAAGCAACTTTGGTACTGAGGTTGTCCTGATTTTTTGTCAGGGTCGGATTGTGGTGGTAGTGCACCCACACTGGTGTGGGTTGATCATCAAGAATCTGAAGCAGCATTGACCATGCTAGCCTCATGCTGAGCCTACAGCCCCACCATGCAATTAGTACTATGTTAATATTGCATGCTTTTCAAGCACTTAGCTACAACCCAACACGATCCTAGAAAGTCATGCTGAAATGAGGCCCAGGGTGGGGTGTGATGATGGGCGTATGTGATAGGATCACCATGAGAACTTGCTGCTGACTTATAAAGCATTGTAAAGGCACAAATCAATAAGGTAATAAATTAAACCAAAACCAAAGGTAGTATTCTGTTATCTGTCAGTCCTTTGGCCTCCAGCTCAAAGCCTAAATCTTTTCCCCACAATGTTTGATGAGGTTAGGATCCAAGAGATCCAAGCAGAGAGTCTTATGGATTCAGAAAATAGAAAGAAAAATGTACTTGATGAGTAAAAGGAGAATAAAAAAATTTGAATTGCCTTCACACTGAGTGTTTTCCAAATTCAGACATGTTTTCAAAAATTGTGTAGTTTGTGGAGAGCATAGCAGGGTCCTCATACAATGTCAAGGGATCCTGAGGGAGTAGCATTTAGGACATGCCCCATTTACAGAAGGTCTGTTCCCTAAAACAGAAACTGTCTTCAGTTTTTTTTACATGTGAAAAAGTAACATATTACTATTTTAAAACAAAGCCTGTATAAGGATGAAAATGCATGACTGTGACCAACTATTTTCTGCAGATTAAGTCACTCTCTTCAGATGCTTGAATAGGAAGATTAAGCCAAAGATTCTTGTAGATGGATGCATTTTTAAAAAAGTACAAACCAGATGTGAGTCAATAAAGTTCACCACAGGATTTCTGTCCACAAATCTTATGGACAAAAAGATCCTTTGAGCTAACAGGTTATCTGCAGTAAAAAAAAAAAAAAAAAATCACAATAGAATCATATAGTCTGAACTCAGCTGGTTTCTGTAAAAGCGAAAGCGAAGATTTCCTACATTAGCATAAACTCTTCCTGCATCACACTGCGTTCCTGTGGTTTCGATTGGTGGAACAGAATGAAGGATATAAAAACAATTTGTCTTTTTGTTTGTCACAAATAGTCCAAAACCAATGTCGCTTTAGCATCAGTATTTTTGCTTGTCACTTGTTTATCCAAAATCTCTCCTGACACTGCAGACGCTCAGCTGCACTCATGCACTCACACATTCTCACAAGGCAGCTCTCGGTATTTTGTCTGTCACTACATCAACAGCCTGCAGCCATGCTTACCAGGCATTTCCACTAGGATGCAAAAAAAATCCCCTTTTCTCTCAGCTCACCTGGCAGCCAAAGGGAAAAAAAGGTTGGTGGAAAACTTTTTTAGGGGGTGGTGAGCATCTTTGATGATGAAAGTGCACTAGGACGTGAAGTAAGGAGGAAAGCAGCTTTAAAAGAAAAAGGATTTTATTTGCCTGTGAGTGAGGGATTGATAGAGGCTGGAGGGAAAGAGAAGTATAAAAAAATGGAAGAACGAGGCGCAATCGTGTGCCATAAAATGTCCCACTGCCTTTTCCAGGGCCAAGTCCTCGCTCTGTTTCTAATGAACTCATTTGTTCTGTTTGCTGGCTTTACCTCTACCAGCAACAAAAGACAGTTTACGGCTCTGCCTGCTCGAGTGCTCCTGCTTCAAGGTTTGTTTAGCATCTCGGCCTGTCCGATGATATTACCTTTGTTTACTTAACACTCATCATTTATCAAATGCAAACCTCAGACTGTCCTCTGCTGGCAAAGACATCGCTTATGAACATTTCTTTTTACAACCAGGTTGTTTGTAGGTCGCTGATATTTCCTTTTTATGCATTAGGAAATCTACTTCCCTTAAAACTATACAGATATAAACATGTAAAGAATTTTTTCTTGTGCCACAAATATTCTGATGAAAACAACAGATGCAGGAATGTAAACCGGCAGCACGCTTGATATGAACACAAAATCGCATTCTGCGTTTGGCCAAATATTTAATCTCTCCTCCTCTCGTTCCACGTGTCTCTGTCTCTCCCTCCCTTCTCTCTCTGAATAATATGCCACTGGGAACTGGGGGAAAACCCCCCCCCCCAAAAAAAAAAAACGGAGAGCACGGATCCCCACTCCTCCGCTCTTCTCGACTGCACGTCTGTGATGTCATAATCACTCACATCAAAGGCTGCGCGCTCAACACGGCGACTGTCAGCTTCCCTGGAGGCGTCATTAAAAACGAACAGAGCAAACTGAGCCGAGGCCTGACAGAAACGCATCAAAACTTCCTTCCGCACACAAGCGGCGCTGGTGTGCCTCATTCAGGTGCATGCACATACTTTTATAAAAGTAAAGCACGCGCTTGCACATAAAAATATAAAACCATTAATTTATGTATACCCTTAAAAAAATACAACAACCTCAAATTGCAGCAGATCCTTCAAACTCACCTTCCCATGAATGAATACCTGCTTCTCCTCTCTGACAGAACTTACTCAGTCTATCATGGATGAATAAGAGCTAAGCAGTCAAACGAGCACGCTTTGCATTCAGCTGCACCGTACATGAGACTAATAACATCCACAGCATGTGAACATCTGTTGTGTACATGTGCAGAGTCGTGAAACAGTCACGGTGCACACTTGTGCTGCGGCCAGCAGCCTGCGTCACAACGCAGAGCGTGCACATAAATGTAGAAAGAGCCTGCATCTATCCGCCCACCCACTTTTCATCCCTCTCTGTCTATCTCAGATGTTTGCCCACACACACACTCACACACACATATGCATGGGCGCACACTCATTTACACCAACTGAAGGGAGCACTATAAATAGTTTGCCTATGATGTGATGCTGTGTGGTTTCTCCCTATGGGTTTGTGCGTATGTGACTGTCAAAGTGAAGGGAGAGGGAGCTGGTGAAAGGAGTCTTCAAGAAAAAGAAGAGCTGTGCTCACGTCTGGTGTGTATTCAGTCCCTGATCAGCAGAGATGGAGATTCCATCTTGATTTGAAATATTTACGAGCTAAAATGAACGTTTTTGCTCCTGATTAGGTTTGAGTTACAGTGTGTTTATTCAAAGGCATTCTGTATATGACTTACTCCTGGCAGGGTCTTCTGCTCATGCAATGCATTCTGGGCTTTCAGGGCTGACTCTCTGGCACAGTAGGTGAGGAAGGCACAGCCTGAGAAGAAAAGAAAAAGGAAGAGGAGAAAGACATAATTATGTTATGTGAACTGGGGACAGACAAGGAGAGACAGCTAAGGCAGACGGCTGCAGGGATAATCAGGAAATAGCCAAATAAAACAACCACACACACACACACACACATGCATGCACACACACACATGCACACACATACCCTGAGAAAGCCTGCAGCCAGAGCTCTGAAGCTCTGTCCACACCGACGCACAGGGAATTCACATTTGTTTGTTTGTGCACAGTGAACTCCATTTTAATGACTCAACAAGCAGAATGTTTCAAAAGCGAAACAAGTGGGACCAAAAACTCCATCAGCGCGTGACGATTTGCACGCTCTGTTTGTGTGTGTGTGAACGGCTTCGCACAAATCGACGCATCAAATCTGATGGAGCTTTCTCCCTGGCAGTCTGAAATAGCAGTTATCCATTTGTCCATCGCACTCTCCTGGCTGCTGTGACAAGGATAGGCAGCCTGACAGCTTTTCCCTCTCTCAGAAACCTTCTCCTCCCTGCTTTCCTCCAACTCCCCGCTCCATATGCTCCAAGACTACCCAGAATCCTCGGTTGTGTTAGCACCTGGGTTGACATGTGGGGAGGGGGTTGAATTGGAGGAAGACGGAAACGCAGAAGACGACAAAGCCGCGGGGGAACATGTAAGCCGTTCCCTCGCCACCCCCTGTTGACAGAGAGGCGCACACCACTGTCAGAGCTGACAAACTGTCAATCTGCAGATCAAGGCTAATGATTCATGTGTTTGACAGTTTAATAAAGCACTTACAAAGACAACCACACAAAAGGCTGCTGTGTTACATGGGTTGAGTTCATGCTGGAACAGCAGGTGTTAAGCTTGTTTGCCCCAACCCCCACTTCATTTCCCCTTCACTCACTCATACACAATGTTTTAAAACTAACCTCTGGTTTCTGTCAAAAAATGTTCTGAAAAATAGTCTGTAAACTTAAAAATAACTCTGGCAAGAGCTGAAGCTTTAAAAAAAAAATCAAGCAAACGGTCCTTTTGGATCGGATTTAACCCTTTAATGTCCACACCAAGAAAAAAGTTCTTTGTTGTCATTTTTATTCCCTTGGGGAAATAAGGGCTATGAAATATTGCAATAACAACATCCCCATATTCTTTTTAGTTTTGTAGGTTTTTCCAATTAGGTTCAGTGAATGCTTCAAAAAGATAAAGGGACTAAAATGAGCCCTTGTGGTTAAGGGTTAAAGGTATTAGAGATGAACCCATAATCAGCATGATCGGCCATATCAGTGATGTGATCATCTGACGCCTCAAAAACAAATGAATTATTTTCCTGGTCAATGAACTTCCCATTGCTAAGTGCTAATTTACACCAGCAATATTCTCCATAGATGTTTTTTTTCCCAGAACTACAATTTACACATTATTTAAAACATGTTTTCGGTAATTTAATATTACTGTAGATAAATTGAAATGAGCCAAAATCTGTGTCACCAGGTCAGAGCTGTAAGAATCTGAAATCTTCATCAAAACTAACGTCGGTCCGTCTCTAAAAAGATTGTTTTCCTTTAGTCAGACACCAACGTTCAGACTCAGTCAAACAGATTCCTGCTGCAGAAAAAGGCAAAAGAACCACAGTTTATTTCGAGGAGCACTAAAACTTTATCCTAAACCACTTCCCATACAAACACTACAGTTATAACCCACCCCACCTCCAAACGCCCCTCTGTTTTTTGTAATACTCCTGGCTCTTTATTACTGAGGGCAGCACTGTGTACTGTATGTGGAAGCAGCACGCCTTCCATCCTCTCTGCTCTGAGTCTTTAACCCCAGGTCGTCCTGATGGTGGGACACTGGGGAGCTCAGTCTGTTGGTGTTTTTAATTAACGGGCCACTCTCTCATTAGGCGGAGTGGGAGCTGGCCGCTGACAGCTTTGCTACCTCCTTGTCCTCTCAGGGCCTGTCGTGTTAATGCTACATGCTGGCGCAGTCCCACAGGAGATGCATGCAAACCTCTGCATGTGTGTGCCTGACACCTGCATGTTTGAGGCACATAGGCATGCATCATGGCTAATGTATTCAACCAGAAAGAAGAATAAAATTCTTTATTTTGTGCAATGGAGTGATATTTTGATGATGCTCAACTACTACAAGGAATTTCTTCAAGGATTCAATAAAATATCAACCATCAGAGCACATTTAAAACAACACTTTGCAGTTATTAGTCCTGTGTAAACATACAAAGTGATGTTTTTATGTGAAAGGCAACTGATATAGAAATATTGAATGGGTTCATCCACTAGTCAGAAACATATACAAGATCAACAAATGTGAAATAAAAGCATAAAACTAAGACATAACATGTTAATTTAGTAATGCATTAGTTTAGTTGTTTTCCTGACTTAAATTTTCAGACGTTTCTGTCAGTTTCCAGGTCATATTTAATACCTATGAAAAAAAACATTACCTCCTAATTTACACAAAATGTTTGTTCAGTGACCAGGATTTTATTCTATAGATGCTCTAAAAAGCATATGGGAAATAAATGAAATGCAATGAGGATACAGAGATCACAGGAACAGAACTTCTGGGAAAATAAAACATTTAAATCTTAAAAAAAAAATCACAATCATCATAGAGCTTAACCTCTCTTTAACAAAACTTTATGCTTATTCAGTGAAAATGTTATCTAGACATGCTTCAAGGCTGGGAGACCTTTTAATAGCCTGCACTGAACCATATAGGTGTTTTTACATTTCATAAACCTTGGAGCATTTGGAAGGTTCCTGTCAGGATCCCCCTCCCTGTGTGTGTTATGTCCTGTTTTCCTCCATGTCTTTGTCTGCCCATGTTTTTGGTTTACGCTTTAGTTAATCATGTCCAGGTTTTTCTTGTCTTGTCATTATTCACACCTGCCCTGATTGTTCATCTTGTACCTACACTCTCCTGTCTCTTCCCCAAGTGTTGGATCGTCTGTTTTTGTCCACCAAGTCCTGTTTTGTCCACGTAGTTTAGTCCAGTCCTTACGGTATATCCAGTTTTGTTTTGTTTTTAACCATCTCATCCTCCTTCTTTTGTGTTCCTCCTGCCTTGTTTGTGACAGTTCCATCTTATTCTGAAGGAATATGACAAAAACTGCAGGTTTAAGCAATTGATTTGTATGAATACATTTTTTTTGGTCTAACAAATCAAACAAACAAATACATAAATACAAATTGCTTTTGCAAAATGTATGTATAAGTCTCTCTTTAAAAAATGTCCTAAATGTTTTCCCTCACAGTGAACTGACCCTATGCTGCCCTTACCCTTTGGGTGTGTATTGCATGTAGTGGGTGCAGAGATTAAATGTCTGCTGTACATTAATGTCTGACCTTCATCCACAAAAGAAACTTATCATTAAAAGTAGCAGCCCTTGGCTGAGGTTAGCTGTCGTACAGTTATAAAGTTGCATGTAAAAGATAGTGAGGAAACATCAACAAGTGGAGACATATGCAAAATATATTCTGTTGATTCTACAAGTGCATAGTCAGCACGGATTTTGTTCACTGTTTGTAAAGTTTTGAACAATAACTGTAGAGTTTCTAAAGGCCTTTCAAAGTTTTTTTCCTAAATTGCCGTCCACTTTTTCACCAGACTATTTTCAGAGGAATGTGTTTCTTGTTTGTTAAACCACTTAACTCTCACTTATGAATCACTCAAGCATAAAAACAGGCATCTGAGTCAAGGTGTGAACAGTGTTGTGTCTACATTTAGAGATCTTAGCAAAAAAAAAAAAAGAGTTAAAAATGGATCTTTAGACACTTTGTTTTGAGCAGCACACTATGCGTTCCCACTGCTGTAGTCGACTCTACAAATAATGCCAACTTTGCTCAATTTGGCAGGAAAAAAATAATATATTTGAACCTGCGAGGTGATTTCCAAAGAAGTATTAGTTGAAAACTGGGTTTGTTCTCACGCATATGGGCGAGGCATAGATGCTAACACAGTAAAACACACATACTCACACATTCAAAGTGACAGTCAACAAACGTTCAATTTATCATCATCGTCACAAGTCAGATGCTGGCAGCGGCTCCAGTATCTGACTAAGACCCATATTGGCCCAGGAGAGGGAGATAAGCTGTTTGTTTCTGCTGTCAATGCTGCCAATTTAGTTTCCCATCACTTCAAATTCAAATCAACAGTAGCGCAGAGGGGATCTGAGAGAATGTGTATGTGAGAGACAGAGAGAGAGAGAGAGAGGAGGGAGGCATGAGCATGGGGGAGGAAAGCAGGAAGGGCAGGGGAGCAAAGAAAAAAAAACTGAAAAAAGAAGGGGGAAAGAGAACAGCAGAGAGGAAAAAGCAGCAGAACAAGAGAGGGATGCTCAGAGAAAGAGGGAGAAGGAGAACAGATAAGATCACCTAGCTTCTGTGAACACCATCCTCCTGTGTCCTACACTCGCTTCTTATCTCAACCGCTGCAGACACCCTAAAGGGACACACGCCCACAGAGAGAGAGATACTGGAAAAGAGTGAAAGACAGAAAAATATACAGAAAAGGGAGAGAGAAAGAGAGGGAGAGAGAGAGAGAAGATGAAAGAAAGCAGCAGGGGAACGATGGAGACTGAATAACTGTTAGGGGAAGAAGCAAAAACTTCACCAACTGGCACTGGGACTACTAACCAACAACAACCGTTAGATCAGTTTTGACCTCATTACATTGAAATCCTCAGCTTTATGTGGCACCTGTGTCTGAAAAATGTCCAAATATCTAGATTATGAACAAAAGCATTTTATACCATTTAAGTCAGAACCTCATGAACTGCAAATTGCAAACACCATTTTTAAGGTCCTCTTTTGAGTCGCAGGACCTCGCTTTCACAACACTTGAATTTAGAATATTGTTTGGAACATTCAGAGGACAACTTTCCTCTCACAACATTCAAAGACATTGCTGGTGATTGGAACCAATCTCGAACCCTTAATTTAGTTTCAGTGAGTCAGAAAGTGCAAGAAATGAGAAACACATTTTTCACAGATTGGTAACCAAGTTGTGAATAAAACGAGAGTGAAATACAAGCAAATTGTGACATAATTGAGGCATAATTTAAATTTTTTGAGCTTAGATTTGGTGGACCATCATGCAGGTTTGAGTGTAGATAGGTTTCAGAAAAGCAGAAAAGGGGCAACTCTGTCCCAATTTCAAATATTTTGTCACCATTGTTGTTTTTAAGTACAACCATCTTGTTTTCTTTATTCCCAGTCCTTCATGTATTCAGCCTGTGCTACCCAATTAGCAGGCTTTATACCTGAGGCAACATCTATTCGTTCCAGCATCCTTTTATTTGCCACATTGCTGCTACAATGGCTCTTACAAATTTCCAACTTTCATCTGTATTTGGAGCATTGTTAACTTTTTTTTCAAATCAAGGCTATTCACTGCACATCATTTTCTTCTTGCAAAGGTTTTGCCATCTTGTTTTTTTTGTGGTGAAGAAAACAACAGCTGAGCTCAATCAGTACTAGTGTGTTTCTTGAGTGGTCCATCCCTGACATAATCACAGTTATTGTTGCTGTATTACATTGTCACTTCTGGGAATCTCTGCCTGCCTTTATTGTGCTTGCATGCACATTTCAAAAGTATCATTTGTGCCACTTTTTCTTGCAAAAAACACATTTTTCAAATGTTTTCCGTTTTGTTCACAGTGCTGCTTAGTTTTCACAAGATTTTCTTTGAAACAAAACAGATCAAATTATGCTCTCTTTTTTTAATCCCTAAACATTTCTCTACATGCATCATGTTTTCATATCTTTCTTGCTCTTTGACGTAAAGGTTTGTATTGTATTTTTGCCTCCTATCTCTTTAATAGAATGTGTCCTTCCTGCTGGCTTCTCTCTATGACATTGTGGGGTCCTGATCCTGCTAGGTGGGGTGCCCTGCTAACACTTCTGTCATAGCTTGGCGTCTTAGCCTAGATTAAATTGAATTGAGAGTGTATGATCATGGACTTAGCAGCTCCTCGTGTCCAAGGGGCTTAAAGCATTAGAGTCTTCAGTTGTCTTGGGATGTAGACTCCCTTGGTTGTTTGTGGAGGATTTTTTCTGTAATGATTGGGTCCAGATGTATAGCACTTTCATCATCTGCTCTGTCATAACAACATAGTAAGTTTATTCAGCCCTCTAAAAAAGTTTCAGGTAAGTAAAATTGCTTTAGTTTAGATAAATGTTACGCAAAGAAAACATTACTTTTACTCGAATGGTGCTGTGATGTATGCACATTTTCTTGCAGCTTCTGGAAGCATCACTGCATAAATAAAAGATGCATATATGTCAACAGGAAAGGGAGCTGGATCTATGAGGAGACCCATGGTGTGCTGGAGATCCTGGAGAACGTGAACCGTGATGCTGTCACCTACTCAGAGCACGCTAAGAGGAAGGCTGTGACCTCAGAGTGTGTGGCGTATACGCTCTGAAGAGAAAAGGCTACAGGCTAAACATTCGAAGGTTAAACTCAACCCTTGCCATCAAGGGACCTGCAACTTAGCTGCTACATGTCAGTAAATCCCACTCACTAGTTCTATAAAATAAGGTGTGATTATACAATGTTAGAGTTGCAGTGTAATGACTTGACCTCTGTGACATCAGTCAGTCCCGGACGGGAATCCTCCAGTCTTCATATTCTCCTCTGACTCTAATTATGATTCTACCGACATTAAAAGTACTCTTGAATTAGCCATCTGCACTGTTATTGGCTGCATGAATGAATTTTTTTACCATCGAGCATCGCGTGATGCCACCCAAGACTAAAAACTAGAGGGAGATGTTATTGCACTGAATTCTCTAATTATCTGGCGCCTATTAATTCAGGGATTGTAAAAGACTGACATAAAACACTCCCCCCCTCCTCTCTCTCTCCCCCTCTTCTTTTATTCCCAGCCACAGACGGGAGAAACTCCCAGTGATCATTTAAATATTTCAGAACATCTTGGTAAGAGCCTGAAAAGAGTCAATAGCACTAAAAAGCTTATTCATGGCTCAGCTGAAACTCTGCAGCAGAGACCTGGAACTCTGCCTCGCAAAACTTTGTAAAAAAAAAAAACCCAACTTTGTTTGAGGCTGTCCAATTTCAGTCAGTCAATAGAAATCCCCATGTTTCCCTCCACCTCGGTTCTGTTAACACTTATCTCTGCCTGAAAGGGTTGACCAAGGACACCCTTTGCTCAATAAACAGAGGAATGTTTTTCTTTTTTCTCTAAAAGATTGACCTTAAGACAAGAATGTCCAGGATGGATTTTTGTGAGTGAAAAGGCAGAGATAACTTTTTAATTCACTGCTGAAATGGGTTAAAAGAAAACGATTTACAAATTCAGAAATTGCTGTGAATTCTGGGAATTGGATAATATTTTGGGTCTTTGGTTAAAGGATGAAGTTATGCACTATTGCGTGCAAAAAACACAAAAGGGACTCTAAGGCATACATTAAGAGTTTAGATTCAAAAGTTGCATTTGTGGTTAAATAAAACCAAAACTGAGTACCAAACTTTTGATTGTTACTATTCACTTTGTATCTGTTTTAAAATGCCCTAAAATCCACAAAAGAGAAAAGTGCGTAATGTAGAAATAAGTCCTTCCTCCTCATTCCTCAGCAGCTTGGTACTAGCTTAATATTAGCCTAGCATCTGTCCCAGGTGATGGAGCTGGGGTCAACAAAAGGACATTCCATGAGTTTATGATCAAATCCAATGAAACATTTGTAAATGCACCCACACCAACAAGTATAAGGCATAAGGCTAACCTGCTATAGCCTGGTCTTATTATGTGATTGTTTATGAATGTTAGGCTGGAGACAATCTCTGAATTCATAAGGTTTTAAATGTAAAAAAAAAAAACTAAATTGTTACAATTTCTTCATTTAAATAATACTGTAATTTGAAGTTTTAAGAAACAAAATCTAAATTTTACGTAACGTCATAAACTTTTAATAAATTTAAACTAAATTAAAAGTTGATTAATTAACTTTGCATGTAGTGATGTGACATTTGGAGACTGAAATTGTTTTAGGAGGACAGAATAGTCTTGTCTGCACTCAGACTGACCCATTAAACTCATCAACTTCTTTAAACTGAGTTCATGAAGAAACAGTTAGGAGAGCAAATATTTATAACTTTTTCCACAAACACACTTCAAGAGACCCCTTTCCAAAAAACAAACAAACAAATAAAACACTTTAAGGTAACAAGCTTTCCATTAAGTTACAAGAGTTAGAATATGGGTTATTGAGGCTAATACCAGTACGAAAGTGTCTGCCTCTCAATGCAAAGAGTAGCAAAGGAGTACACAAATATACTTTAAATAATTTAGATGGTTTGGTTTCAAGTTTTCCTTCTTTGTGTACATTTTCAGCCTGGTAGCTCTCTGCTGATTTAGCTTATAGAGTTGATTTATCAAAAGCACCACACATACATTCCTATGTGTGTAGAAGTAAAGGTGTGTGAAGAATAACAGAAATATATGTGAAATAATTTTAGCAATATAATAGTAGTAATACATTTGTTTTAAATAAAAGCAATTATAGTATCTTAAATATATATATAGTAAAGACTTTTTTATTTAAATATCACAATACTGTAAAATCATGGTATTTTTTCTCATGGTTCTCAACACATCTTCTCTACATCTTATTCCAAACCAGGCCTACACTTAATGTAACTGAAACATAAGTTAAATGTTAGCCAGTCCAGATTATGGCCACAAGCATGAGTTAACATTACTATATTTGCAACCAACACGACTACATTACGGTCCACAAATGTCTCATATTTTGATTAAAACTATAAAGACAAGTAAAACTGGATGATTTAGAGTTTAAAAACAATGCTCTATGGAATCTTGAAATATAAAGACAAGTCAAACTGTGGTGAAACTTTCCCACAATACATATGGAGACAGAGACCGACAAACTATGAAATACAAAAACAAAGTGAATGTTAGAGGAGAGCTCTGAAAACACACAGGAGAGGGCAGAGTGAGGGCTTGTCAGCTAGATCTGAAGTATTTATAAAACAACTTTGTTCAGCTGAAAGCCAAAAGGAGTGCACCTATTGTAAGTTGAACTTTAGTTTTTGCCATTGCAACGCCGACTCCTAGAGTAAGATGTGGAAGAATCATAGAGACGTTTAACTGTCTGTCATGGTGATCCAACAGCAAACTGTGTTATCCAACTGGTTTTCTTAGATCATTTTTTTAATGTTTAATGGGTCCAACAATCTCCAGTTGATGATTATGTCAAGGTTCTGTTTATTTGGTCATTAAATCATTAATTGACAGATAGCAGGACATGCTATTTTAAGAGAAAATGTCAATGTGTTGCTGCATTATGAAGTGCTGGCTCCTCTTTAACTACCTTCAAAAGGGTTTTAGTGGTTTCTTGTTTCATCATCAACTGGCTGCCACTTCAAATATGAATCCAACCCATTCTGAATCCTGTACTCATAGAACTACATATCCACATCTGCCTTGACTGGTGGAGCATCCAGAGCAGGCAGCGCAGCAGAACGGGGTGACAGCTGAACTGGGCTTCTTAAGGTTACAGACGGGACAGCCAGAATGCAATGTAAGAATAGGTTTTGGTTTCAATGTTGAAGCATGTAGTTCTGTTCTGTAATAGAGCGCACTTTGCAAAAATCATAAACTAGCAGAAACCTAAAATTGCATTAGTTAAGAAATAGCACTTACACTTTTGATGAATTCTTGAAACAACTGACATGATTTGTACTAATAAAACTGAAAACTGCTCTGTGTTTCAACATATGACACTAAATTTAGTGTTTAGCTAAAAAAAACCCCACCTCCAATCAAGCCTCCCTCAGTTTTTGATGTGATCACAAATCGTAATTCAATAAAATCATCAACAGCCTCTTAGATCCCCTTCACCTCCGCTGACCTTTCAGATCATTATCGCCATGGTAAAAGAGGAGAAGGAAGGAGGCGATTTTAGGGGACACAGACAAGGTCTTTAAGAAGAAATCAACTCTCTCCTGGATCACCTTGTAATTTTTAACCTGCAGCTGTAAACCCTGATTTAAAAAAACATTCAACACTCAACCCCATGACATCATCGGAATACAACTTTCAGTTACTCAGGTCATGCATTTTTTCCATACAGATTCTAAAAATTCATTATTAGGTGTTTCAGAGACTAATCAGCACTGGTTTTAGGTATGATATTATTTCAGCTCAGTGGCATGAATTAGGGAGGGGGGGTAATATAGAAGAGGAGGTGAAGTTATTTGTACTGTTGGCAGCTTATGGTGACAATAAGAAGACCCCTCAGACTTCTCCTCAGGGAAACATGAACAATTTAAGATACAGAAGCACTAAACCAGAATGTGGTGAAAGGAATAAGAAATAAATAAATGACAAATGATAAAAACTTAGGAAATAAGTTGATTAAGAAGGCAAAATGTAGTATAATGAGCTTTTAACTATAAAATCACAATTTTATTAAGACTTGAAACAGTGTAAACTTTAAAAGTTTTTGCTTATAGTTTTGCAAGTTTCTGTATATTAAAGCTAAACCATTTCTTTATGTATAAAACAGTCCTAGGAGAGAAAGAAGCAGAACATTTGAGACAAATTTCCAAACTGATCAGTTTGTTCAATGGATACATGTCCTACACACAATACAAGAGTGTCTCTGCACAACGTCCCATCATTATTTCACCTGCCCTGATCAAACTTTTTCTGCAGAATTTATACAACTACAAATATGAAGTGTAAAAAAAGGCAGCAATAGTTTTCATTAAATACCACAATTTAACAGAAATAATATAGCAGAGATGTATTTAATAAATCATTATTACTTCTACAATACTGGAGTAAAGTGTACTTTTATTTCACCTCTACAGTGACGATTAGAATGAACCCACAAAACTGACTGCATAACTCTTTTACTTTTATTTTTTTCTGTTAAAATATATCTAGTTATCTTTATTTAAAATATACACATAATACCACCTTCTTTGCTGCTGCCCTCATTGATTTGTCTGTTTATTAGAAATAGAAACAATTTATTTGATAAACTGAACAAGTGATATTGTTGTTTTTGTCACACTTGCATTAGAACCAAACACAGATGATGGTATTTATTTTTCATGAACGAAAAATAAACTTAAGAAAATAATAATAATGTGTGTGTGTGTGTGTGAATGTGTTTCTGGGGACAGCACGTTGCCTCTGTGGCCCTGCTTCCAAGAGTGTCCGGCTCTAAGCTGTCCTAATCGATCGGTGAAGGAGGAAAAAGGGCCAGCTTTAATGTGTTGCATGTGAAGGATTTACTGGAGAGCAGAGCCACTGAATCAATGGAGTAGAAAATGCATCATTAGGACACTGTCACACCCCCCCCTCGCTAACACACCATCCTCCTCTACACCCCCCCACACCCTCAACTCCCTTCAGGGTCAGGACAAAAACTATGCAAACACACTGATACACACACACTTGTACACACACATTGAAAGGCTTTACATGTGATGCTTGAGTTGTCATGCCAGAAGGTAAAGTACCTACTTAAACAACACTAACGTGGGGTGTATCACATGAAACAAAGACGCATGAACAGGCATACACATTCCTTAAAGGCTCCCCAGATGGCAAAACACACACACACACACTGAATGTCTCAATCTGTCCCCAAAATCCAGTCAGTCAGACAAGTCTCCACGCTCTCTCCTACCTCAGCCCATTTAGTCAGGAAATGTTTTGGAGAGCAAATTTAGCTTTTTGGGATGTGAATTATTAAAGAAGGAATGACTCCCGAGATGAACCGCTACACATCAGGTCACTCACTGTGGGTTTATGGATGCTGACTAATGTTAAAACATCAGGGAGAGAAAAAGATGGATGTTTCATGTCAAAATTAAAATAGACTTTTACAAAAAATGTTTGGACTTTGATGAGACACTGAATCTCTCAGGTAAAAAGCAAACTATCCTGAACTTTAAACCTGAGAGGTCTCCAATGTGAATGAAGCAACTCTCATATTTATCATGAGAGTATCGATATTTGACAGAATGCTGTTTAGAAGCCCCATTTATCAGAACTAGTTTCACTTTGGATGAATTAGCTTGTACACTCACAGCTTCATGACGTCTACTGTTTGTCAGAAATCAATTTAACATCTGTTTTGTCTGTTCGTCCATCTGTCCTTCTGTCCGTCCGTCCATTAACTGTCAAACATATTTATAAGGTTTTGCTATTTTTTAACAAAAATAACATCCAACAGCTCAGCACAGCAGTGGTTCACCTGGGATTATCAGCCCTGACATCCAGAGAACTAAATCTGATTATTTTTCATTCTGCAACAAAAAAAGCGCAACAAGATGCTATATCATCAACATGATGAAGGTAAAAGTTACAAGTTCCCTAAAAGAGTCCAAATACCGAGAGCTAGTGTGAAAAATGGCTCTGAGTAAATTAGACCCATAACCCTCATGCTGGACTAAAGCAACAATAATTACATATTTCTTTAGATACATTCATCTTTAAAAACTAGAATTTAACTTTTTTTCCTTTGCACATTTTGACAATGCCTGCCCTTGACAATGTGACATAACACCTCTGTTCCTGTCGCGTCTCCAGTAATGTCTCTCACAGCGGACACACATGTGCCTGCAGGAGTCCATGTGAGTTTAGCTCTTAGCTGACTTGCTGAATTGACATGAAACTAGATAGCATGTCATAGCTGTTCAGGCTGTGACACAGGTACGCTGTTACGCTCTTATAGGGCACGTGACCGTATTTGACCACTTGTGAGTGCTTTAAAATGTGATTCACAACTTAAAACCAAATCATTTACAAAATATTTTCAAAGTAAAAAAACTTAAAGAAAAAGTTACATGGTTTAAACAAAGTTTAAAAAGTACACACATTAAAAAAAGAAGATAAAACAAAAAAGTTAAATTATTACAACACCCTGAAAATATCACTTATAGCCCCAAATCACAAATAGACCTCAATGGTTAAAACTTTGATTTTTCTAGGACTTTAGTTAGTTTTTACTATTTAAATGGTTAAAGTGTTAAAATAATTTTTGTCTGTTGAGGTTTTTATATTTTAACGATAAAATTAAACATTTTCTTGAATGTAGTAAAAATACACTTTATTGCATTGTATAGGCTGGATCAAAGTGATCAAGAAGAATATTCGAGAGAAGTGCAATTTGACAAAAATCCCATATCATGACTGAAGTCATTTCTGTGCTAATAACATTATATAATAATATAGTTTGTTTGCAGTAAATGTTGATGATTTTTCATGTGGGAGATTTTTCTGAAAGTGAGGCTAAAGCTATTTCTCTCCCTCATTGTATTCAAGTCATCATGCAGTTCCTTGCTGTTCTGGTCAGTTTCACACTGAAAAAAATGAATGAAAAGTTGTTCTAACAAATCACAGAGGGTTTGATTATGATTATATTATATATATATTATATATATTATATATATATATATTATATATATTATATTATTATGATATATAGTGTTAAGTGTGTAACTGCTAGATGTCAACCTCTTCTCCTCATCTCACAACCTGTCCTGTCTCAAACACAGAGACTACAGTTGCTAAAATAAGTCTTCCCTTTATTGTAAATGTCTTTTTAAAGTGTGAAAAAATAGAATTTAAAGTAAAATCCTGTTCTGTTCTGTGATGTAACCCCTCATTTAGGAACACTTCCTGTTTGAAGCTACCTGGTGTTACGCTGAAAAGTGTTCCACTGTCGAGAACTGCTGTGATTCTGTCTCACCTCCACCTGCTGCCAGCTGACCACACTAGAAACAATAGAGCATCCTATAAAACAATAGACGTTTGGATTTTGTTATCCCATGTTTCATTATAGCACACTTGAGTATTGAAGCTGCTGTAGACTGAAGTCATATAAACTTTCTTGAATGAGTGAAACAAAATGGTCATTTATTAAAGATTAAACACATCAAAATGATCCAGATGCAAAGTGATTTTATAGATAAATAGATTAGGTGGATGGATGAATGGAGAGACGGACAGGCGGACAAACAGATAGAAAGCTTGGGAGTGGTCCCAAGACGCTTCCCCTGGGTCAAACACTTACAGTATAAACACTCCTATTAATATTCCTCTGTGTTCCTCTCCTCTCCACTCTACTTGCCCCTCTTCTCCTTTCCTCTCCCTGTCCTATTATCCTGCCTCAGCGGACATCCTGTCCTGTCCCGTCCGCCTTGCCAACCTGCGAGACGGAGATGAGAGGATGATCCAAATGCAGAAGGGGGGGGAACATGAATCATTACACTTCCTGTTGTTGCATACCGTCGGGGGAAGGAAGAGAGAGGACACCTCGGGGGCTCCAATTGATTCCGGAGACTTAATTGGGTTTATTAGCCAAGATGTTGGGCCCCGCGAGGGGGCTCCCAGAGGCCAACGAGTCCCTCCTCCACCACCACCACTACCACCACCATCCACACTCTTCTGAAGGAGAAAGCCTGCGTAATTGTTTTCCCTCCATCTTCTGTGTCATTGTCAGATGGGTCCTGCGGGATTATTAGCAACCCCAGGTCCCTCAATAATTCATCCAGAGCTATTTATACACAGATGGAGAGTCCTCTAAAGTCTCTCCCAGTGAGATTATCTGATGCTTCGACAGACAGACAGTCAGGCCGAGGGAGCAGCAGGGAGAGAAATGGTGCTGCAAAGGTAAAAGCAAGAAAGACAGGCTCACAGAAAATCAGAGTGAGAGCGATGGAATGAGGCAGTCACCAAAATAAATGAAAAAGACGATCAAAGAGAGTTTGACGGTGTATGAAACAGTGAGACCGAGAGACAGCAGCTTTTAAAGCAGACGCAGCGACGATAATTCTGGTGTGCATTGAGTTTCAAGGTGAAACTCTCTCCTCTGCTTTGCCAATATGAACAAAAGCACCATCCCGGGAATAGCATACCCGCAACCAGCACACATTAATGGCTTTTAATCTCCCCCCTTTTTCCTCCATTTAACACAATTAAGATGTTTGCAAAGCTAACATGGACCGCTAGTCAGTACGGGAAGGACAGATGAAAGACATTCAGGGATTTTCATATGCAAAGTAAACACAGTTATCCATCCTTTCTAACGGGCCCGTGTGTAAGAAACAATCAGCTACTTTTTAAATCACCTTATAATTCACTAACACAACAATATGAGCGTGTAAACATTAGGGATTTAAATCGTTTTTAATCCTAAACGGATAGCGGCTGGACTACACAGGGCTGAGTGACTTCATGCTGTTAATAGCTTTGCAGATACCTATGACTTTCCATCTGCAAGTTGGCGGGGAGGAAGGTGGGGGCATTTTGTTGTCGTCAGGCTAATGAATCCTTTGGCACCCTCAGTTGATTTTCCAACTCTCTTTGTTGGCTCTCCAGCCACAGATAATTATATATATTCATCCCCCTTGGCAGTCACTTTTATCAGGCTCATTTAAAAAGCTTGTCTTCCTCTTGGACAAATTGGGACATTGAAAGGCAGATTGGAGTGATAGGTTTTACATTTTGCATCAATGACGCATTAATCAGGGCGACTAGAGCTATGGGAAACAACATGTGGAAAACCAGACATTTATCATGAAGGAGTTTATTTTGTTTATTTGCATTTTTTATTTGTAATTTGTTAAAGAAATAGTTTTATAATCACATAGCAAAAATATTTGATCACTTATCTCTAACTTTTGTTGCATCTTGGGTGATTCCCAAGCAGTTTCCTAATTTTCCTTTGACTTTTAAGGCTAACACAATTTGAAAGGATTAGTTTAAAACTATGATCACCTTGTGTTGAGAAACGACAGGAGTTAAAGTCATTTAGGCCAGATTTTAAAAATAACTTTAAATAAAATTTTCACACGGTATTCAGGATCTCAAGATAAATCAGTTGTAATCACTCACAATCAGTCTTGGAGATAACTTAGCTTCTACATCAACTTTCAGCTCAATATCTTTAAAAATGCCTGATTTTTTTTCTATTTTCGTGTTTTCTTAGGCCAGTTGCTGTGGTGGCCATCTTGAATGGGTTGACTTCAAATGATAATCAGTTGGTGAGTTACATGTAATTATTACGTTCTGAAAGTTTAATTAAAAACCATCTGGTGGTTCAGACATTTTTCATCAGGGGACAAAAACAAGTTTTGTTGGAGCTTTTTGTGAACCAGAGACAGGAAACTAGTTTTCCTGCATCAACATGTGTTTGAGAGATGGACTTTTGTTAACTTAAAATAAAGTGTATGCTAAATAAAGTGGTTCTGTCCACTGTGTTCTCATTGTATTGATGGATAATCCATTAACACACACACAGACACAAACCCACACACAAACACACAAAGACCTGCGGTCTCTATCAACCCAATGAAATGAGTCCACGCCAGGTAAAGCTGGGTCTGTATAGATTTAGCCCGGTTTCCCATCTCCGGTTTTGTGATTAAAAGTCCAAACTAATCGGCTGTGTGTCATCGAGAACCTGTGCAAAGCTGTGAGAGACCTTCAAAGCCATTAAACTGCAAATTTGTAATAATTTGCTGAAGGCTTTCTGCTCGGACCACTCTCTGGGTTGATTTGTGCATCAAGGAGAAGCTCTGAATGGCCAAGCATGAACCCAGCTGAGCCCAGCAGCAAGGCAGCCAAGTTTGTCTACAAGGGGCCACGCTTCGAATCTACACAGACTGAATTTGTTTCACCACAGCTCAAGGTTTTCTTGTGCTCCAATATCCGCAGAAAACTTAGTTTCTGATTTTGGAAGGCAGGAGCTAATGATGCAGTTTGAGCTGTGAGGACTAGCTTCAAATGTGCTGCAGAGACTGATGACTAAACAATTCAAGAATATTTATAAAATCAAAAATCACAGAGGATTGACCTATAAAACTCAAGGCAATCAATAAAATCATCAGTGTGTGAAATAGCCCAGATTATAAATCACAATTAAAACTTAAACAAACTTCTAAATGCTGCAGATCATCTTAAATACATCCCAACACACATTTATTAGTTTCAGTAAAACACGTTAAATATTTATCAGAAATATCCGTCGCATCATCACAAACCCATAATGCTTTAAATCTGGTTTCTGAGGCTCAGAACGGTCTGCACAATGAACATCTTAGTTTACTCATTAAATACAAGATCCAGTAAAGTTTTAACAGTAGCTGCATCTAAAAAACTTCTTTCTGAAATAAGAGGGAAGTCGGTTTTTCAATAAGTCGGTTCCAACATGTGCAAAAACAACAAAGCATGACCCTAAACTTTTCTCACACACACAGCTACTTCACAGTAACATACTGAAACTCCTGAAGAATCCTCAGAATCTAAAAAGGTAAAGAAAAGCTCAGCTCTTTAAGGTGAGCGCCGTCTTATTAACATGTTGTCAGAGATGTGGAGGGCACTTGTTTATTAACCCTCGGGGCAGCTGGGAGCTGCAGGGGTCTAATTCTGCTCCCATCTCAGGAAGGTCATTCGCCCTTCTCCAGCCATGATGGCCACAGATTGGTGCTTAAATCTGGCAAAATGCAGCCTATAAATTACAGCAGAGGACAGAGAGGTCAGAGCTTGGCATGGAACCAGGCCAGAAGCTATCAATCTGCCGGGGCCAGAGCTGGCGACATCTGTCTTTGGGAGTCCCTCACTCTTTCTACTTCTATCTCCGCCTGACGTTTTCTTTCTGTCTTTCTCTTTTCCCTTCCCAGCTCCCCCTGTCTGTTAATTCCTTTTGGCTCGCTCTGTGCCTGATATTGGACAAGTTCTGCTTTCCTCCATTTTCAGTCTCCACCTCTCTCTTTACAGTTTCAGTTCTGTCTCCTTTATATTTCACTCTGCCTCTTTATATTCTCTCTCTGCCTTTGTGTGCAGCCCCCACCCAAACTCTCCTCCATGGATCCCCCCTTGCCTCTTTTCATGCATCCTCTTACATCATCCTCGTTTCAGCATCTCTCTAATTCTCCCTCGTTCTCTCCAGCTCTCGCTGTCTTGGGCTTCTTGTCATTTTACGCGCTCTTGCACCATCTCCCACTGCAGTGATGTGTTTTGGTCTATCTGCTAACCAACCAGCAGGACAGCATAAAGCCTTTATGTTCTTTCCCTCAATGTTATGCCAATATGACTTTGAATGGTAAGATCTGATGGCAAAAAAGCGCCGCTCTACATTGTTTTGGCTGGAATGAAAATGGACCTATATCAGGCCATAAATCTGCAAAAATCTGACAGTAGTTTACATGATCTGCAGAAAATATAAAATGGCAAAGCTTCTCAGAATCAAATAGCAAGCTAAAAGTATTCTTTTACATAAAATAAAGCATTTTATGACGCTGATTCTGGGAGTCAAATCTTGTAAGGTCTAATCCTGAACAAACATTCACTTTCTTGGCTGCCAGTTTTGTCAGAACATCCTGGATTACATTTGCCACCCAAACCCTCAAAAACTTCTCGCATGACTTATTAATCCTCCTCCATTTTCTGAATCAAACCTGGCTTTGAATAATTGAGAGGGACCTTTTTGAAAAGCCCTCACCTTCATTCCCACCTTCTTTTTACAAGTCAACGTGGTGCATTTTTAATTAGAGGGATATAAAATAAGCATGAAAGAAGATGGGAAGAAAGTGACTTAAATCAGGGGCCACTACAATCTGACCATCGGCGTGCGGCGCTTGTAACGCGAACGGGAGGCTAAATATGAGTCTGGCCTGACAAGTCACAGATGCTCACTAATGTCTGACGTGCTTTCCTGTCTGGGACAAATAGTACACGGCTCATGTAATCCCTGCTTCAGAATATCCAAGCAGACAGACCTAGATACGCCACTTTGAATTATGTTCAGCAATTTGGTGGAGAATAAACATCAATTCAACTTTCTATGAACCATAAATCACCAAAATTCTGTGTGATTTGTTTGCTGCATATTCAGCTGTTTTGTATGGGCTAAAAGGGTAATTGAAAGTACATGCATCAAAGATTGGGGGAGCTAAGGAAGAAGGCTATCTTTTTTCTGATGTTGGAAAAAAAAATCTAAATAACAAACAAGAGATAGGTTAGATGAAGTGTGGCGCTTTCAGAGCAGGCTGTGTAATAAAAATTAAGGTTTGCAGAGTGTGCACTAATGGGTCACTGCCACAGTTAGCGGTGACAAACTTTGGCTCCATATTTCATATTGCTGCTGTGTCATGCTGCTGTTTCATTGTGGAAAGCCTCTGCAGCAGGGAGCTGCAGCTGGACCCGGTGTCGCCTGAAAACTCAGTCGGCTTTACTAGACTGCAATGTGTTCGTGATTTAGCTTGAAAAATGAACAGTCATTTATACAGCTCTGCAATAAAGTGAAAGCAAATGCATCTAAAGAGATTTGAACAGGTGGCCAAATTTGGAAAGAAGAAGATCTTAATGAAAATATTCATATATTGCACACAAAAAAGCATTTGTTAAAAAAAGATCTTATTGTGAAAAGCTTTCAAAACCTCCAACTTATAAACCTCCTCAAAAGACTAAGTTGACCATGAAGCTGCTTGATTATAGCGCAATCACACTAACTGAGTAAACACTGTCTAGAGTTCATAGAGTTCACATTTTAAGGAGATTGGAGGCATAAGCTAACAGTGCTGTGAACAGATTTTAATGGCTTTTTTGTCTTATTATTTTAGATCAGCAAATAAATGGCATTAACAGGCAAGGATTACCTGGGTAACTAGAAAATGTGGTTGTCAAATGAAAATTCATTTATTAGGATAACAAATCTAAATCTAAACCAACCAACTGGGCCTTGAGAGAGAAAATAACTGAGCCCTTAACTTAATACCAGGTTAAAATCCTTGGCAGCAAAAACTAACGAGTCTCTGACTTCACTGTGGAGGAGTTTTATCTCACTCTCATGTTGGAAAACCTGTCGAGTTTTGAACATGAACCCAGCATGACCGGCCTGTTTAAGGTCAAGATCAGACATTCTCCTTCAGGATTTTCTGCTAGACGGCAGAATTCATGGTTCCATCAGTTACAGAAAGTGGTCCAGGTCCTGAAGAAGCAGCCTCAGACCATCACACCATGCTTGGTTGTTGGTCTGATGTTATTTTTTTGAAATAGAGTTTTACTCCAACGGAATATGAATCTTCCAAATAGTTCCACTTTTGTCTCATCAGTCCACAGAATATTTCCCCAAAACTCTTGAGGATCATCAGAATGTTTTTTTGACCTTTTGTTATTTTTGGTCAGCAAAACATCATTCTTTCAACATCAACCAAGTGAGACCTGCAGTGCTTCAAACGTTGTTCTGTTTCTAATTTCTTTAGAACAGGTGTGATGTTTTGCTTTTTGGGGTCTTTTAGCCTTATTCCGACAGGTTCTATTCTGAGGCAGCAATCAGGCCTGAGTATAGTGAAACTGAACTCAGCTTTCAAACAAATCACAATTAGTTCATGAATTAATGAGGAGGGCAATTCACACAGAGCCAGGTTGGTTTGGATAGCTTTTCCCCCTAATAAATAAAATCATTCTGATCTGAAAATCTAAGTGTATGCAGCTGGTGTGTTTTGCCCTTGTTCTGCCTTCTTCACTTGCACCACCTTTGTAACACTCACCACTACAAGGCATGAGAATTCAGCCTTCAGAGGAGGAGGCGAATGGCGCTCTGACTAAATAAGAGCATGATTACAAATGTGATGAAATAACAGACATAACATTTGTTTTCTGGTGATTACATTTCATTTGTGATTGTTTGAAGTTAAAATTGAAACTGGAATGCAAATTTGATTTATTGCACAGCCATTGCTCATCTCTGCAGGAAGCTGTATTGTTAGCAGCAAAACATAAAAAAAAAGAAATAAAATAAAAGCACAAACAAGCAAACAGCGTAAGACCTCACATGATTTAAAATATCCTGAACTCACTGACCGCAGAACTTCTCTCTGGTATTTGCAGCAGGAGGACATAGAACTGGTTTGAAGCTGAAGACTTAAGAGGCCAAGAACATTAATTTTCTTTAATAAATCACCACTAAGCACAATGAGAGTGAGATGATGCAAATGCCTTGACTAAACAGACATCAGCTTCCTCCCTAAGGATAACTTGTCAAAAAAAGCACTTTTTAAAACTCCTTTGAAAAAATGGGGCATCAGGGCAATGGAATCGGCAATAGGGAAGCAACATTAGTAAGCAAAGAAAAAGAGGAAAAAAACAAATCCTGGTGTAAGTGTCTCCAAGTCTTTTTATGGAAAGCAAAAGGCCAAATGTTGATGAAACATTTAAGGCTGTATTCTAACCCTGCTCTGGGCTGTTTAACTATGCTGAAATGCAAGAAAGCTTTTCCAGTTTCCACAGAACTTTTTAGGATATGTTGTTAAGCCTTAGAAATCTGTTATTTTTTCATTATTTTTGTTTGCATGTTTCAGAATATTAATATTTGGTTCTGGCACAGTTGGTGGTAAAATGATGAAAATAAAAAACATTTATGTGTTTTTAGAGGAGGACTGCTGACATCAGCATCTACTTTGAGCAGTCCGGTGTGTATCCTCAGGTCAGCTGAAAGGCGTGACACACACACTAACATGACACTAATGAGACCATTTGAGTAAGCAGGATCACAGAAGCCTTCTTTTGTATCTAATTGACATCGCAGCCATCGTTTTTTGTCATCAGCAGATATGTTTTGACATCCCTCGTATTAAACTTTTAAATGATTTTACACGTTTGCAAAAGTTGCAGTTCGAAAGCTGAATATGTTAATCGATTTCCGCCGCTCGTTAGGACGTGAGATGAGATGAACGGGCAGAGTCAGGCGTCTCTTTACATCACTCCTCTCTCTGTGAATGTAAAGGTCAGCGGTTTTAATGAGAAGCCCGCCGAGGTCAGAGGAGCCAGAGGGCTCCACCTCCCTGACAGGCCACATAACTCCACACCTGCTGTTAGCATGCTAATCTTTGCAGCAGCTCCAGGAGCAGTTCTCTTTTATTTTTATTTTTTTGGCCCAGTTAAGCCATCTCTCACTGTGACAAACTGGCTCCCTGCTCGGCCATCAGTCGGCCCCCTGCAGACAGCTTTCTCAAATTATAATGGACAACAGAGGCAGTGGTACCTTGACAATGCTCCACCTGACAAATTATTTCCCACTTTGTCTCCACCTCTTGTTTACTTCTTGTTGCCTGGCAGTTCTGGGCACAGACAGAGCAAGGGTAGTGGGAGTGGTTCAGCACTGGTGGGCCAAAGTATGTGTGTGTGTGTGTGTGTGTGTAGTGCAGTGATGTCCTCTTTGACACGTGTTGCCTCTCTCTCTCTCTTTCTCTCTGACAAAGCACTCAGAATCAATCGCGATCCATCTTCGTAGAAGCAGGTCACATCGCGAGGCCCGAGCATGCGTTCTGAACTGAGCTGAGCTGAGCTGAGCTTTCTGGGCCAGGGAAAGAAAGAGCACATTAACACACACACACACACACACACACACACACACACACACACACACACACACACAGACACGATCGCTCATAGAGGCATCCTGAGCCAAACGGGAGAGGAGGAGAGAGAAGGATCCCACAGAGAGGATGATGCAACTCGAGTGAAATTTTCGGCCCAAACACATGCTGCATTAACACAGACCTGCAGGATGAAGAAACACGCCCACTCTTGTCTTCTTTCTTTGTTCAAAGGCAGGTTTCATTTTATCCACCTTTCTATTTATTTATCTATTTATTTTAATAGAGACATCAACCTGTAACCTCTAATTGCCTGTAATAAGACACAGCGTGAGTCTTTTGCGTGTTTGATATCGTGACTTCCTGGCCTCCGCGAACGCTTCTCGATCTGCTTCCTCACACGTTCAGGCTAAAAAGGCTGAAATATCAACACTAAGGTGTTAAGTGAGAACCATAACTCCTTTTATGACCTGCGCAGATTATAGCCCCCATCTGTGGCATAAGCCATCTGTAGTACGGGCAAATTTAAACCAGCCTGCATGTGGTCTTTACACTGCATCTCTTCGTGTTTTACTTTAGTTTAACTAAAAGATGAGTGAACGTGTCAATATTTTTCTGATATTGCATGAAGATGGGTTTTTTATTTGTTGGAGTAAAAGATGCTGTCTTTTTTTTAATGAAAGGAGACTTTTTAGAAAGCATAAACTTGAAAACCTGTGACCCGCTGCAGGTCAAGATGGACTATTCTCCCCAACTCTAATTGAAATCTCAACTCCTGCTTTGACTTTGAGTAACTCTCAGGCATTCAAACTACTTTAAGAGTTCTTGAGCCTATACAGTGAGAGGTGTTCCTACTGTTATTAATCTGACCAAGGACAAATGCATTACACAAATCAAATCACGAAACGACAATAAAAACAAGCTTGGTGAGTTTGCTGAAAAAGACAAAGACGATTTAAGGTTTGCAATCCAGCATGGAGATGTGATAATAGTAAACAGAACCTTTGCTTATTAAATGTTTTCTCCATATCATCAAAGCTCAATCGCTGCAGTGATTACGACATAAAATCTGGTTGGTAAATAACGCCAGCAATCATATCCGTCTCTGCTTGTCTCGAACAGATCTCCACCTCCCGAGCTGCGTTGCCGGAGAGGGTGGAGGGGGGGGGCTGGCTCTTTGTGCTGCCTCTCAGCCCCGTTGTGCTCGGCAGCAGCAGCAGCAGCAGCCGGTGACCATTATAAATGGCCTCTATTAGCATGGCTTGGTCGCAGAGGGGAGAGAAATAAAATCATTGGAAGGAATGTAGGGCCTGCTGGTGTCCCGCTACCTGCTATCAAGCTCTGCTGACCCCCCTCGTTCCAAGTTTCCCTCCATCCCCCCATTCCAGTGAGACACAATCCTAAAGACTAGATTACTAGTGATACATGGAGTCATTATGGGAAGGGTTATGGCAATAGTATCACATGCATGGCTGACAGCGGCTATAATAGGGGTCTTTTTCTTCAGAGGCTATTCTTTTAGTGTGTTGATGTACAGCATAAATGGATGGCTTTTCATTATACAGCTAAAAACTCCTTTCTTTAGTTAAAGCGCCACGCTGTTTAGGGTGAAAGTAAACAAACACAAGAGACGAGGCAATAAAATGTGAGAGTGGACGGGTTTAAAGCAGTGGTTGTGTCTTACCACGCCCATCACAAAGAAACAGGAGCACTGTCACCAAAGAGGCAACACATCCGTGCGCGAAGACAAAAGCAGGAGAGGGAAGAACGACGAGTGTCAAACGGAGTTAATGAAAAGGGACGACAAGAAAAATGGAGGAGAGGAATGAATATAAGATGAGTTTTCTGGTGGGCAGTTCTATAGACTTAAGTCCACTGGAGCATGTCACACCTTAAAGGGTCGTCATGCCCTCAGCGCTATCTCTGCTCCAGAACAAGAGTTTGGAAAAAAAAAACAGACCAGAAGAAGCAGCGAGAAGAGCGGAGAGCAAAACACTATAAAGAGAAAGAGTGGATTTCACCAACATACATTTAAATGAACATTTATGATTGATCGAAGTGGCTTTGATTTGAAGAGAAATGGAGAAAAGAAGACTTTAAATCTCAAACACTTTAATCATTACCTGAAGTGTATTTACTCTTTTACTCTCCCTTTGACTTTTTAATATTACGCTGTGAAGACTTTAATAAACCTGGTATGACAGCAGCATGCATGATGAGTCACTTTGCCTGTTATTTGTGGATCGTGCTGTCTTTTACTGCTAATTTGGACACCTTCCACGGAAACCTCGGGAAGGTGTTAGGAGGCTGTGGAGGCAACACGGCCTTCAAACAGCTTGTGGTGTGCCAGCGAGGTGGTAAAGCCAAGGAGTAAAGTGCCTCCAGCTAGTTAAAATATGAGCACAGCGGGGGCTCACTAATGAAAGCGGGGGCCCAGCCTGGAAAGCAGGGCCGTATATTGCCACGAGAAGACAGTTCTTAGAATCAGCTGGCGAGCAGTGCCTATAGTTCTGGGGCCACTGGTGATTAACCATCCAAGAGGGAGTCGCTACTACAGCTGGACTATTAATAAAAGATACCCCCACTCTCTCTCTCCTTCTCTACACACACACACCTTCTCCCACCTCTTTGGTTTCTCTCCATCCCTGCAGACAGTCTCCGCCTTCTGAAATTGTTTGCATATCATAATCATTTCCTAACACATGGTGGATGTCACACACTGTTTACATGGGGCAGAGGATGCTTGTAGGGGGGAGCAGGATGGTCCTAAAGAGTAGTAGTTTGTCGTAAATGTTCTTTAGTCCCCTGGGAGATGTTCTGCAGGTACAGCAGATCAGTGAGTGACCTCTCATTAGATACTCATTTGCACCAACGATCCCCTCCTTTGAGAATGGCTTTTTTTCTACTATCTTGTTTGAAAAAAGGCCTCAAAAGGGACTTTACTGTTATAAAGCTCAGGCAATAAACACAAAAAGTAAAAAAAACAAACAAAACAAAGCAAAAAAACAAAAAACAAAACAAAAAACAAAACCAGAGTAGAAATGCTTAAGGTATGTTTGATTTAAAAAGGTAAAAAAAAAAAAAAAAAAAAAAAAATTCTGCAAAAAGATTCAGTTTTCTACCTTGTGTTTTATTTATGACTGACCCATAAAGGGTTCATTATTACCTCTAACACACAAAATAATAAAAACTAAATATACAGTTGGTTCACAGGCCTGTTCCTGCTGCTGTTGCACGTTCGTTTGCACGTGCGCCCCCCCCCCCCTTTCTTCACACACCAAGTGTAACAGGCATCAGAGTGTGTAGCTACAGCCTCCCCGTTAATGCGTGGCTCCCGCTCTCCTACATACTTTGACATGTTTTCGCACTAAGGTGCCTTTGAGGCACTATAGTGCACCCCCCCCCCCACACACACACACACACCTCCACAAAAAAATAATCTTGTTTTTCTGCATAAATCTCCTTCAAATCAGCATGCACACAAGTCATTATGGTGCACATCACTCCATCCACATCAGACCCTGCTGGATTTTGGACATTAAGCCCGAGGAGTTTCTGGGACGCCCGGGTCGAACCCACCTTTGTGCATGCCCGTGAAGCGGTCCTTGAGCACAGTGAGCTCGTAGATCTTGCCGAACTCCTCGAACAGGGGCCGGAGGTCCTTCTCGTCCAGGTTGCGGGGGATCTGACCGATGAAGAGTTTGATGGCATCGTGGTCCTTCATGGGGATGGTGGCCGGACATCCCGCCGGGCTGTGGCTTAATCCGTTCACGAGCCCGTTCGTGCTGGCGGACACGACACCGACGCCGTGCACGGTGCCGTCCACCTGCCCGTTGGTTAAAGTTGCCATGTTTCGGACCTGCCAGTGAGTTGGGATGGACGCAGCAGCGGCGGATGGTGACGGCGGAGAATCGTTACAAAAATAAAGAAGAAAAAAATAAAAAAATAAAAAGGATGAAAATTTGGTTCCGAGACCAAGCCGAGCCAAAGAGGGTCCGCTCTCGTCCAATCACAGCCGGTATTTAGAATGGTTTGAAAACACATGGAGCGTTTGGCAAAGATACATTTCAAAAGCGCACAACGCCGTTGGTCCCGATGGAGGCTTTGATTCCTTATATTTATGTCCTACCCAATAACTCGTTCATTGATTTCATAAAAGAGAGAAAGAAAGAGAGGGAAGGAGAAGGGGGAGGGAGGGAGAAAGAGAGAGAGAGAAAGAGAGAGAGAGCAACAGCGTTCACTGTCTATTTACACCCACGTTCCTCCGTCCCAGCTTCTTGGCACCCTTTTATTTTTTTTGCATTGAGGACTCGGTATGGGTGTCTTCTCGGTTTAAACGGACAGGACCGGTCCAGTCTCCTCCAGAGCAGCGGGGAGGTTCGAATAAAGAGGGGAGGGTTCGATTCACTAAACATAAAGCCCAGCCTTTACCTCATCCCCCCGTTTTCTTACAGAGAGAGTCAGTGGTACGTTCCAGCAGGGGGAGAGGGTCTATAAATAGAGAGATATAGAGAATACGGTCCTTTGTGCTCCGACTCAGAGCAAATACCTGAACGTTCTCCAACTCAGGGATGCTCAGCATTCAGAGGGACACTCTCTCTGCTCAGGGATAAAAACACACAGTTCAGTAACACACATGAACATACAGGCAGAGACCCAGCTCTCGTCATTTGCTCCAGGATGTTTGAGTTTAAATCTAAATCCAGATCCTTCCTGATCACCGTCGGTATGAAGCGCTGTGGCGGACAGCTCCCGCTGCTGACACGCAGCCTCACAAAGCCTCACGAAAACTAACGGTCTGCTTCAGGACAAGTGTGCTTTTGTTGGTGTTGTTTCGCTGGTTCGATTATTAGCGTGCTCTCTCCCGTTTCCTAAAGTCATACCGAATGGGTGACTTGGTTTTTCCGAGAGAGAAAGTCTGTGAGCACCGCCGAGTGGCGTAGAGAGGGGCCACACTGAGGGGAAGAGGGACAGTCTGACAGAATTATACAAACAGCACCCCTCCCATTAAAAATGATCGGGGAAAAGATGAATATTTGAAAATAAGCAAACAAAAAACAATACATTTAAAGCTTAACATATGTCAAGGAAACAAATAATTTTAATCCCAGATGAAATTTTATTATTATCATGATGTGAAGTGACATAAATCCTCAAGTCTATACAAAATAAGCATTTTGTTTTTACTCGGATAGGATGGCTGTGTGTGATGGGATGATCTGTGTATGGCAACAAACATCCTGGTCAGATTCCACATGTGTGTTTTTTCTAATATGTCACCTTTTTCAAAACAAGGAGCTAAAAGTGAAAATGTTCTGACAGAAAGCTAAAATCCAAAGCTTAAACAAGCTAATCCTAAAAAGACAGACCTGTTTAACAGCTGATAGTTTTCTTTAAATTCAGTTTTTATTATTTTTTGGGCTCTTAGATCATTGGTAGTTATGGTCGATTTGATGAGAGTTGGTTCATTTTCTTTATCTTTTCTCCCAGATGGGAAAACAACACACCCAGTGTTGTGTCAGTGTATAAATGGTAAGAGTGCTAATCCTGTTTCAGTCCAACCTGATGAATGCCATTATAATGACCAGTATTGTAGCCTATTAACACTGGATGCTTGTTGTTTCACACTGGACAGTAGGCTTTAACTCTATTATTTATGTGTGAACTAGAGCCCCGCGGGGACAGCCATGTATGACCATGCTGAGGTGTCAAAACTATGTAGTTCCTATAAATGAACAAAACTCTATGAACTAATGTTGTTTTCATTCTAGAAGATGAGGATCCCCTTCACCCCCACCCACTATCAGGACATTAGCTAACCATTAGGTAACAAAAGACTCATGGATCCACAGTGCCCCTCTCCTCTTTCTGCTCCTCTGCCAGCTAAATGGCCCGCTAATGTCACCCTGTTCTCACGGCATGACTGAGCCTGAGCAGTTGTTGAGGTGAGGTGGGGGGTACAGGACTTGGCTTTTCTTTGGCATGACACTGTGCTCTGCTCTGCTCTCCAAGCCTTCCCTCGGGGCCACACTCCATTCAGCGAGGCAGTCCTGCCTGCGCTCACGCCTGACTTACCTCCAGCAATATTTTTTAATACAAGAACAAAATGGGAGGGCACAAATCATTGTAATTATGCTCACTGGGTCCTGCCGCGATGATTATGTAAGGTATGGCTCCCTCACCGTCTGCCTCGTGACATGACCTACCTGTGAAGTAGCTTGATGGCTTCGATTGGTGAGCCCATCCAACTGGTAATAAAATGACAAAATTAATGAGGAAGACATGTAACAGTGTGTCTTTTTGCTCTCTATACGCCACTAACTTCAGTCTGTAACTTTTTGTAAAAGTAACTTTGTGATCCTTCTAACGTAATAAGACCTAAATTACAGGCATGAAGAAAAAACAACATCTGGATAGATTCCATGTCTTTTTTCTTTCTTACTGTAAAATTTCACCCTTAAATCACATAAACTTCATAAAATTATTTAATTTGAAGTGGACTTCTTGATATTTAAAGCTTCACTGTGACTAGACAGCAGCTGTTCCACAGAATAACCCATATGTTGATGATAAAACCAGAATGTCTGGCTGAGAAAAAAACTCTGTCCATGGTGCTGATACCAATGCCAAGTGGTTGTGACTAATATATGCCTCTGTTCATAGCACTGAAGCTAGAACTAGATGATAGTGACTAATATATTCCTATGTCCATGGTGATGAACCTGTAACTAGTATTAGGTGGTTGTGACTGATATAAGCCTCTGTCTGTGGGGGTGAAACAAATACTGCTATATCTTCTTTGTCCATGGTGCTGAAACTAGTTATAAGTGGTTGTGACTAATATATGCCTCTGTTCATAGCACTGAAGCTATGACTAGATGATAGTGACTAATATATTCCTATGTCCATGGTGATGAACCTGTAACTAGTATTAGGTGGTTGTGACTGATATAAGCCTCTGTCTATGGGGGTGAAACAAATACTGCTATATCTTCTTTGTCCATGGTGCTGAAACTAGTTATAAGTGGTTGTGACTGATATAGGCCTCTGTCCATGGTATTGAAACTAGTTATAGACTGTTGTGACTGATATAGGCCTCTGTGCATGGTATTGAAACTAGTTATAGACTGTTGTGACTGATATAGGCCTCTGTCCATGGCACTGAAACTAGTTATAAGTAGTTGTGACTGATATAGGCCTCTGTCCATGGCACTGAAACTAGTTATAAGTAGTTGTGACTGATATAGGCCTCTGTCCATGGTACTGAAAATAGTTATAGATGGTTGTGACTGGTATGGGTCTCTGTCCGTGGTGCTGAAACTTGATATAGATGGTTGTGACTGATATAGGCCTTTGCCCATGGTACTGAAACTAGTTATAGATGGTTGTGACTGATATAGGCCACTGTCCATGGTATTGAAACTAGTTATAGACTGTTGTGACAAGAGTAAACCCTTGTCCATGGTGCTGAAACTAGTACAAATGTAACTTTTTCCCCCTTAGTGCTGAAACCAATACTCATTCAAGCCTCTTTCCATGGTGCTGAAACTAGTTATAGATGGTTGTGACTGATATAGGCCACTGTCCATGGTATTGAAACTAGTTATAGACTGTTGTGACAAGAGTAAACCCTTGTCCATGGTGCTGAAACTAGTACAAATGTAACTTTTTCCCCCTTAGTGCTGAAACCAATACTCATTCAAGCCTCTTTCCATGGTGCTGAAACTAGTTATAGATGGTTGTGACTGATATAGGCCACTGTCCATGGTATTGAAACTAGTTATAGACTGTTGTGACAAGAGTAAACCCTTGTCCATGGTGCTGAAACTAGTACAAATGTAACTTTTCCCCCCTTAGTGCTGAAACCAATACTCATTCAAGCCTCTTTCCATGGTGCTGAAACTAGTTTTAGATAGTTGTGACTGATATAGGTATCTGTCCATGATGCTGAAACTAGTTATTGAAGGTTGTGAATGATATAGGTCTCTGTCCATGGTGATGAAACTAATTTTCAATGGTTGTGACTAATATAGGCCTCTGTCCATGGTAATAAAACTAGTTATAGATAGTTGTGAGAAAAATAAACATCTGTCCATGGTGCTGAAACTAGTTATAGGCTGTTGTGACTGATATAGGTCTCTGTCCATGGTACTAAAACTAGTTATAAGTGGTTGTGACTGATATAGGCATTTGTCCATGGTGCTGAAAGTACTTAGAGATGGTTATGACTGATATAGGTCTCTGTCCATGGTGCTGAAACTAGTGATAGATGAATGTGACTAAGGTAAATCCTTGTCCATGGTGCTGAAACTATTATAAATGTAACTTTTTTCCTTAGTGCTGAAACCAATACTCATTCAAGCCTCTGTCTATAGTGCTGAAACTAGATTTAGAAGGTTGTGACATATATAGGCCTTTGTCCATGGTACTGAAACTAGTTATAAGTGGTTGTGACTGATATAGGTCTCTGTCCATAGTGCTGAAACTAGTTATTGAAGCTTGTGACTGATATATGCCTCTGTCCATGGTGCTGAATGAGTTATAGACTGTTGTGACTGATATAGGCCTCTGTCCATGGTACTGAAACTAGTTATAAGAGGTTGTGACTGATATAGGCATTTGTCCATGGTGCTGAAACTACTTATAGTTTGTTGTGACTGATATAAGTCTCTGTTTGTGGTGCAGAAACTAGTTATAGATGGTTGTGACTAAAGAAAACCCTTGTCCATGGTGCTGAAACTAGTATAAATGTAACTTTTTTCCTTACTGCTCAAACCAATACTCTTTCAAGCCTCTGTCCATGGTGCTGAAACTAGTTTTAGATGGTTGTGACAGATATAAGCCTCTGTCCATGGTACTGAAACTAGTTATAGATGGTTGTGACTGATATAGGTCTCTGTCCATGGCACTGAAACTAGTTATAGATGGTTGTGACTGATATAGGCGTCTGTCTATAGTGCTGAAACAAGTTCTCAATGGTTGTGACTAAACACACTGGATGTGTGTTTAGTCCGGCTAGCCTGATTACATGACTAAACACACTGGACTAAACACACTCAGATTTAATCTTTCCAGCACCTACCAGTCTGCTCTGAACTTAATCCCCAGACTCACGCCTCTAATCAAAACAACTCACCAGGACTCCAGTTGAATGCAGTGGAGCAAACACCTCCTCAAAGGGGGTAGGGAGGAGGTGTGTCACAGACAGAGGAAGATAAGCACAGTATATAAGATTCTCTCTCCTTTACTTCAAACAGAATTGACAAAGCTACTCGGATGAGCAGCGAAACATCTTCAAAGAACCAAATAAGTCCAGTTGCCTTTATTTAAAACCTTTTTTTGGATTATCATGACCTGGATGACGGAGAACCTTTACCAGCATGTTGTGACTAAACTAGACCTCTGTCCATGGTGCTGAAACTAGTTATGCATGGTTGTGACTTCTATAGGCCTCTGTCTATGGTTCTGAAACTAGTTATAGATGGTTGTGACTGATATAGGCCTCTGTCAATGGTACTGAAACTAGATATATATAGTTGTGAGTAAAACAAGCCTTGTCTTTGGTGCAGAAACTAGTTATAGATGGTTGTGTCTAAATTAAAGCTTTGTCCATGGTGCTGAAACTGGTTAAAGGTTGTTGTGGCTGATATAGGCATCTGTCCATGGTGCTACAACTAATCATGAATTTTTGTGAGTGGTATAAGCCTCTGTCCATGGTTCTGAAACTAGTTATAGATGGTTGTGACCAATATAGGCCTCTGTCCATGGTGCTGATTTTAGTAATGAATGGCTGCTGCTGATTTATGCCTCCGTCCTTGGTTCTGAAATTAGTATATGACAGTAGTAACTAATGTACAGTGTTGCCAGACATACGTCAATTATTGTATTCTGTAGGATAATTTAGCACTTTGTATGATCAATAATTCCATAAATACAATAATTTGAGCCCTTTTGATGTATGGAACCTGCGTAAGAGATGCTTGTTTTAATCATGGTGTTCGATTCTTTAAAGCTAAAATTACTTTAAAGACTATAATTTTGTGCAGTGTTTGATACACTGATATAGGTCTGTGGTTGTGCATCATTAGGCATGTCAGGCTGTAACTTAGTAGTGTATGATCATTTTTCTCAAAATAAGATAATTTTAATGGTTCTTGTAAGATACTTTAACATTTCCAATCTGGCAACACTGCTAAAAGTATGACTTTTTCCAAGGTACTGAAACTAGTACTATCTGGTTGTGACTCGTGCATGCCTGCACTTTGAACTTTGTGCTGAAATTAATAAAGGTTATTGGTAACAAAGAATGCTTCTGTTTTTGGTACTGAACACTACTCGATGGAGTAGTGATTGATGTGTGTATCTGCTTATGGAATTTACTTTAAACATTTAAACACTTAAATCCTAGCAACTGTTTAAAAACAAAAACAAGCCAGCATAATTTTTCTGTCAATCTCTGTGATTAAGGTGTACAATGGACTTCCTGCATTTGAAGAACATTCCTCTGAGCTCATCAAAAAGAGGTCACTTCATTCCTCCTGTCCCTCTAAATGAACCTCTGCAATCACGCAGCAAGGGAAACCTATTTTCCCCTGGAATATTGCTGGCGTTCTCGTCATGGCTTCAATTTTCAGTTTCAGCACTGTAAACGGTTGCAGCAGGGCAAATAAATGAAAAGGGAAATGAAATTCTGGGAAGCCAAGTTACACAAATAGATTGATAATCTGCATAAGGCACCCTAAAGTGCTTGGACGTATTTCAATATTACCTATTCTGCATAGTAATGTCTTTTCTCACCTCTCCTTCATGTGGGACAAAGTTCTAAATCTCCTTTAGCCTTGGGACATCCAGGCTGTATATCACCTCCCAGTAATTTAGGAGAAATAGCACAAAAAAACTATAAGGGGATGGCAGACACATGACTAAATGCTGAGAAAGTTTAGAGGGACAAGAAGGGCAGAGAGGTCCTCCTTTACTTCTTTAGTGCCACTCTGTTAGAGAGCGGCGCTGTGTAGAACATATCTATTGGGACTTGTATGACAAATATAAAGTTATTCAGTATAGAAGTGTTCTGACCCTGAGATGGGAGGAAGTATATCATAGCTTTTAGCAAAAGCTAACAAATTTGCCCCTAAAACAATTTTTGAATGGCATTTGATTTCTCTGGACAAAAGATATATTTTAAGTTTATCTGTTTACCAAGATTTCAGACTCCCATATCAACCGATATGAAATATTTTATTTAATATCAATAATATTAATATCTTTACTATTAATAACATGTGTACAGCTCCTCTTTAAAGTAGGATGTGTGATGAAATTACTAGACAAATACTGTAAGACAAAAAGGATACATTACTCATTAACATAAAAGTCCTGTAGATTTTTAAACCTTCTTCTGTATTGCAATGAACCGAGTCTTTCTCCTGCCCCTGCAGTCATACCTGGCCTGCATTGGAAAGAGATTAGCGCTGTGACATTTGACATGGGTAGGCATCTCTGCTTGTGCTGAATGCCAGCTGCACAGATCAGCCACGCTGACAGCTCCCCTCCTTGACAGACCGGCTGGCCTGAAAACACGAGCCTCTTGACAATCACCAGCTTCTCCACAACATCACGCAGACGCTCGCTTGAGCTGCCCACCCATAAATCCAGCTTAGGCGCCCACATGCTTGCATTCAGAAAGCTGACGTGAAATTAAACCAAAATCTGTTGAACTTTCTGTGACAATATGGAGCACTTTTATTGTGTCAGGTGTCATGCATCGTCTGGTCAATCAGTCAGGACAGAAAACGACTTGAAAGTCTGGACCCTGTCTGAATCACACAGCACTAAAATCCTATTTCCACTACAATGGATCCATTCCGCAGAGGTCACAATGTGAGATGAACCTTGACCTCCGACTGTGTAGGTGCAGACTGATGATACTTTAAGGGCGTGACTTGATTTGCAGGGTGATGTAACTCCTCCGTTTCATGCAGGGAGCCATTTTGGGGCCTGAGATCTGAGCATTAAATGCTCTGGGGAGACAAGCAGGGGTGTTAGAGCATGTTGGTCTCTGGTGTAGCGCTGGGCCTTTAAGAAAATGAATGACCGAATCACAAAACTAAAGATGCACATGGTGGACGTGACACTATGAGTGCATCTGTGTGTATATGTGTTAGGGAATAACTTTTGTATACGTCACAACAGCAAATTTTAGCATATGTTTGTTCATGTAGCTCAAAAATTCAATTTTATTCATCTGTAGTTTGAAAAATAAGACATTTTTAGTATTAATCCAGGGAAACAACCTCCCTAGAGCCGCAATGAGACTTTCGTTTGGCTATCCTTGTAAGAAGTCTAATTATAGCTGCTGAGGGGGAGCTGATAATAAATATCGACAGCACAGTTAAATCTCGGGCTCAGAGAGAAAAAGACAGTGATTGCTATACAGTATTTTGACATTCAGCAAGAAAAAGAGCTAAAATAGAGACATATTTTTTATCCTCAGACAGATAAATGACAACAAAAGAAATAATGGTGTAATTGTAAGTGTGTGTGTGTGTGTATGTGTGTGTGTGTGTGTGTGTGTGTGTGTGTGTGTGTGTGTGTGTGTGTGTGTGTGTGTGTTTCTGGAGCCGTCGTAGTGATATGTGGAGCCTTCTCAGCTCAGAAAGGAGGTGTGGGTTACGATTTTTTTCTGATAATGACAGATAAATGGAAGCAGACAGACAAAAGAGTGGCAGAGTGATGGAAGGGATTGCTAGATAAACAGACAGGTGCAGCGATAGATAGATAGATCAGTTTTACTGTACTGTCTGCCAGTGAAGTTTGATTGTGCTCAGGAGTGTGTCTTTCACAGTGCAGGAGTGATTGTCAGCATGCGGCGCTGCTGTGAGTTGAATATTGAGCCTGGTTGAACACATTTAAGGGGAATTCTTCTAACACAGCCTCACAATCACAAATTCATCGCATGCCTGCATTGCTCTTTAAGATCAATTAGCATGAAAATGCTCCTTGATGAGGGAGAAAGTGGTAACATGAGTGAGAAGAGAGCAGAGTTCCTCTCTCTGTCTGCATCCTCGTAGGTTTGTTCCTTTTTTTCCCTCTTGTCAAGTACAGACAGACAATGCAAATGCTACGACACCACTCGAGCATGCGTGACCCCTTATTTGCATCCCGCATGCCGTTTTGAACTTTAACACCTCGCCCACAATGTCCGCACTCGTCTTTGCACAGCGTGTGGACTCTGTGGGACAAATTAAACAGTATCAGTGTGAAAGACGCATATAAAGTGTGGGAATCCGTCAGTCAACGAGTCCGAACAGGGCAGCAGCACCTTACCCCCCCACCCTACCGCTCCTGGCAGACACAAACATGAAGGGGCTCCTGGCAACAGCTTTGCTCGGGTAGGAAAAGGTCATTAATAATGAATACCAAATCAGCAACTGAAAAAGGTTACTGTTTTCACTGTGTTCTCTTCCTTGTACCTTTTCCCGCTGTATTTATTAAAGCAGTTTCACTTTCCTTTCTCTGTCACCACCAGAGTGAGTGAAAATCTGAGCTTTGGCCCTGCTTTGGTTCTATAGGGGCTGGAAGGAAGATGAGAGGAAAATGGTTGCATGGTGTGATTCATTCATCCATGGATCAAGTGTGATGGCTCTGGGAGCGGCACTGGATTATTTGCTTTTTCTAGAGCTCGGTGTCATTGTGTGAGGTTTTTCATAAAATGTAATACACTCACTTAACTGTAGAAAGGTGCACCATTCAGTGTGAGATCATTACAATAAGATCAGTCACGCTGAGAGACAAATCCCCACAGGTTGACTCACTGTGTGGCACTTTGATTCTACTAAATATCTCATCTGTTGTAGCGTTGGTCATTTTTAATAAATAGTGTTGTGAAAAGTTTTTTGCCCTCTTACAGGTGTCTTCATTTATCACACTTTAATGTTTTAAATAACTGGTTGGCAGCAGCAAGTCCAATCAAGCATTTGCACTAATGAGTCAGCAGAGGTTTTGGCCTCAGAACTTTCAAATGATGCTTTATTTGCCCCCCCTCGTCTTTTTGTTATTGATGAAACCTGACCTGTGACCTTTGCGTTAAACAAGTGAGACCTGCTTTAGAAGATCTGAGTTATTTAATTCTTGAATTCCTTTAGAACAAGGCACAATGTGTTCATGTTAAAAATTTTTTGCTCATTTTCTGTTGTCAGACAGGTGTTACTGAAGTGATTTCTTAATTCTACAGGTCAGACAGTGATCAGTCCTGGCTATGGCTAGTTTGCAATGAACTCAGTGTTCCAAATAATTAGGTCAATCACAGTTAGTTCATGGTTTAACAAAGGAAGATGTTACTTTTTTAGATAGAGCCATGTTGGGTTGCATAGCTTGTTTTCTTTAATAAATTAAGTCATCAGTTGAAAATCAGGTTGTCTTTGATATAAAATGTGTTTGCTGATCTAAAACATGCATGTTGGGTTAATTGGTGACTCTAACTTGTCTGAGTGAGTTTGTGAGTTTTTGTCTCATTTGTCTCTACATGTGACCCCTAGACAGACTTGCGACCTGTCCAAGGCATTTCTCCCGGAGCCTCCTGGAGATACAACCTCACTGGATGAAGTAGTTAAGAAAATGGATGAATGATCTAAAACAATTCAGTGTGACAAAACATCAAAATCAGAATTCTGATTTCAAAAAAGAAAAAACCTAAACTACCGGTAATTCAGCTGATGCGTACACATTACAAATGTCCTATTTTTTTGGATCAGCTGTGGTTAGACCACACAGAGCTTTTCTCACATGCAGGAATTCCTCACTGTCCACACAGACATACAGAAAGCTCATTGTGTTGTTGCATGGAGTGAGCAGAGATGAAGTAAGCAGTGTTACAAGCACACTTTCAGAAAAGCTTTTTGAGGGGGGCTTCAAACAGGCAGAGTCCACCCCCTCCCCATTGTACTCACTCTGCAGCACAAACATCTTCTACACCAGAAATACTTTGCTAGAGTTTATAAATGTGTGTCCTAATCTTTGAATGCATCATCCCCGTCTTCGCTCAAAGTAGAGCTCTCAGGCTCACAGCTTCTTGTGATCCTGGTGGAGGACTCCTGGAGGACACTCTGCTGTCCTGCTGTGAGGCTGTGGCCACATATGTGTGCTCCACATGGTTCCCCCGAGGGGACCGTCTGATTGGATATGGGTGCTGGAGCCTGTCGCCTATCTGTGAACTCTCCCTTAATCTGGATATAGTAAGCCCACAGGGAAAGACACATCACCAGGGCTAAGTTCAGCTTGGCCTTCACTGTCTTTCTTTTAAACTCAGTCATGCAACTGACAAGAAAACGTATTAACATTTTCAGGATACCACGTGCACATACAATATTTTATACTCTGCATAAAACAAGTTTGACTTGCTTTATTAGAGCAGCTTGCAGGGTAAAAATAAAACAATATTCTGAAAAATAATGTGTATAGTTCATAATTTGTGTATACGCTTATTTTTCCCCTCTCATATATAAATATAATGAGCTCTTAATTTGTTAAAGACATCTTTGAAGAATGTTATTTTCTTCTTATTATATGCCCTGGTGCTCAGGGGAGAAAAATGGCAGGTGGGTCTGTTGTTAATTTCCCACCAAGACCTCATTACTGAGGTGTTGAATCATTAGGTGGTGGGGAAGTTAACCAGGATGATGCCACTAAGAGATATTCCCTCGACAACGCCATCTTTCATGAACGCGCTCTCATACACAATCAGAGAGAAGGGATTAGATATTATGTTTTTTTTAGAAGACCATAAAAATGAGTTAGTATTTTAAGAGTGCACACACACACTGAAAATACACACTTAATGGACACAGGTGCGTCGGGCTGACTCTAGCTGGGTGACCTATCCTTTTATGTTAGAACCTCATGTCATGCAGAGGCAGAGACAACACTTCCCGGGGTGGATCGATCTCCTCTACACTGCAGCACTCTGCTCTCCTGTCTCAGACACAAAGGGAATGCACCTGCCTGGAAGTGTGGCTCTGACATGAAGCCTGCAGGGAACCAGATGTCTCTGAGGTGAATGTGGACTTGATGCTTCTGCTCTGCTTCTTTCATATCTACAATAAAAAAAAAACAGGAAGTAAATTGAGTTTAATGTGAAAATAATGCTTGCAAGTCTCTTTTCCCTTAAAGCAAAACCTTGATGATAACTAATTTAAATAGATTGTATATTATATATAATTGAATGCAGTTGTTACCAGTGAATATTCAGTTACCTTAAAGTTGCTCTCAATGCAAAACTAAAACAAACTCATATCCTAGTAAATCTATGTAACCCGGTCAGCATCTGTTTTGTTTAAATAACTGGAATGACCATTTGCTTTAATTCCCTGCATGCATTGGGAAAAAGGCAGGGTGCAAACTTGACATGTTGCAGCTCTAAGAGGAAAACCTCAGGGTGCTCTAAGGCAAAAGGAACAATAACATAATGGAAAAATGCCTCATAACAAGTCCCTTTTGCATTATGAGCTTAATGTACTCTGTATCAAAATTGAAAATACGCAATCAGCACTGAAATGGCCTTTGTGAATTGTGTATAATTATTTGAAACCATTATGGTTTTTTTATGCTACATATGACTTGTTTTTTGTGAGCGTAATTTTCAGCTGACTGTTAGTCACATCCACAAAAATATCTTTTGATATCCTAATTTACAAAAAAAAAATGTTAAATTTATGCGGGTGCAAAAAAGCAACTATTGTTTGAAATTAACACTACAAAAACACCCACAAATACTGTATAATGTCTGATTTTGTGCAGCATTTGATTGCCAACCTCTCCAAAGTTTTCTCACGTTTCTTTCTCATGTAAATAACTGATCCCCGGTGGGTTCCAGATCACTCAAATATGTTCAGCTTGTTCAAAATGAATGTGAGGTGAGGGCAAAACCTGCAACACATGTGAGGAAACTGACAATCCTCCTGAATGTTCTGCGTTTCGGAAACTCTTTGGCAAATACCGTTGACAATTTGTCTAGAACATTTGCAACCAAGTGAAATGCTGACTTTACATCCTGTCACTGTTCAGTGTCTCGACTAAATCACCTCCTCCAACACTTTAACAATAAATCTGTCAATTTTCTCATAGAGTCACCTGCTTTGAGTGATTTATGGTCATCAGACCAAACCATGGCACAGATATTTTGTTGGGTGAACACACATTGTTTCAGCGTAAGAATGATGTTTAATGTTTAGCAATATGGAATATTTACATCAGTCTCAATTATCCTGACTAAAACTGTTGAAACCAAAGCAGCAAGGTTGTTCCAGATCAGTATTTTCACACACAAATAAAATTATTTTGCTCCAACAAAAAGAGATTACTAGAACAAGAGACAGATGGAGACAAAGATGCAAGGACAAGATAAAGACATGCTGAACAACGGTGCCTAGAAGCTTCATTAACATTATGTAAAAGACATACATTTGCACTTTTTTTCTGCAAGATATTCCACATCTAAAAAATGTGAGCAGCTCAGAAAATAGATTTGACAGAAGAAATTGCATTTATTTGACATGAAGTCATGAATCTTTGAATCCTAGAACAAAAAAATGAACTTTTCTACTGATTCAGTTCTGATGGAAGGTAAAGCTCAGTGTTGTCTCCAGTATGAACTGATCAAAGATCTCTATGTAAACATTCAGTGTAGTCATTTTTGTAAGTGCAACTTGTACATTTGACACATTAACATTTTTGTGGATTACTTTAGAGCACAGAAAATACAAATCATTGGAAAATTTGACCTCTAAAAGTCGGCCCATGACTTTTGTTACTAAACCATCATTGGGGAGAAGACAAACCTACTGGAGTGTTTGCTATTGGGGTCACACAGATTACAGGCTCAAATTGTTTTTCCAGTTCAACTACAATTCCAAAATCCAATGAGTAGATGCAGAAGCAGCATGGATCTTTGTATACACATCTGTCTTTGAGGAGCTGCTGATAATTTGCAGAATGCAGCTTCAGTATCACAAAAACCCACATGTCCATGTTGTTTACACTGATCTCAGTCTGTTCTGATGTATACTGTAGGTACATCTAAATAAAATGTGAATATTGTGATAAAGTACGATACTTTCACTCATTTCACAAAGTGAAACTCATACATTATAAAGATTATATGTATGAAACACCAAAATTCAGTATTTCTGAACATTTGAATATTGCATAGAATAAATTCAAACAAGTTATATTTTGATCAGAAATTTCAAGCTTCTGAAAAGTCTATTCATTTCTATGCACTTAATGGGTGTGTTTCTTTTTGTAAAAATTACATCAATGCTGTTTGCATGGAGGAGATCAGCCGGTGGCTCTGCTGAGGTATAACAGAAGTCCAGGTTGCTCTAACTGCCTTCTGGTCATCTGCATTGTGTGTCTAGTGTCTCTCATTTTTCTCTAGACTCTCTATGGGATTCAGGTCAATCTGCTGGCCAGTCAGAGCTCAGTAACACCACGTGTTCACTGAAGCAGCTTTTGGTACTTTTGTCAGTGTGGACAGGTACCAAGTCCTGCTGGAAAGTGAAATCAGCATCTCCATAAAGCTTGCCAGCAGAAGGAAGCATGAAGGTCTCTAAAATGTCCTGGTAGAGGCTGCATTGACTGTGGACTTCAGGACCAACACCAGCAGATGACATGTCCCCAACTCATCACTGAGTGTGGAAACTTCACACTAGGCTTTAAGCAGCGTGGATTCTGTTCCTCTCCATTCTTCCTCCAGACTCAGGGACTTGATTTCCAAATGACATGAAAATTTTACTTTCATTTGCAAAGGGGACTTTGGACCACTGAGCAACAGTTCAGTTATTTTTCTCTTTAGACCAGCTAAGATGCTTCTGATGTTGTCTTTGCTTCAGGAGTGGCTCAACACGATGATTGTGACATTTGTAGCACATGTGTAGAATTTTCCTTGCATAGTGGCTCTTGGTGTGCTGACTCCAGCCTCACTCCACTCCTTGTGTAGCTGTGGTGAAGATTTTTAATTGTTGACACAGAGATTTGTGATATTTTAGTATCTGTAGCTACAGTCGTCAAAATTATAAGAAATAAATGCTTCAAATATTTCACTCTTTATGTAATGAATCTATATGTCACTCTCACTTTCTGAAATGAGTGACAACAAATACTGAACTTTTTCACATTATTCAAATGTTTTGGCTTTTGGTTTTGGTGCACCGCCCCATGATTATTAGTGACCATCACTAATATCAGTCCACAACTCTAAACATGTTCTGGAGGCGCCTCTGGAAACCCTGACTTGAAGCTAGCTCCTGTCAAACAACCCTCTCACTGTCCTCATAGGTCAGACCTGTTTCTCACCTTCACCCCTTCTATGATCCACGCTCACCCTCTGTCTCCATTCCAGCGCATTTCAAACCTAAACATCAATAGTCATTTCAGTCACAGACTAAGAAGAATGGGTGGCGTGTGTGTGTGTGTGTGTGTGTGTTACAGGATGGAATGTGATGGCTGCTTGTCTTCTGACAGACGTGGGGAACAACAAATGAACAAGGTCGTAAGCATCATCAACAATATCGATGAGGGGAGATGTGGACGGCGTGTCACGAAGACGCTTCAAATTACTCATGTCTGAAACAAAGATCGCTCGGAGGCATCTGTCTGTCCGTCTTGCTCTTTTCATTGTCATACTAAGAAGCTGCACTGTAATGGAAACTGTGTTTTCTGTTGTCTGATGCAATTGAGTGAGGGTTATGATCGCATGTCGTAGCGTGTGAGAATCAGACAACCATGTCAGTGCTGCAGAACGTTTCCTTCATGCACAGCCAGGAACAATCACATCAGATCTGTTTCCTCTTCCTTTCTCTTTTTTACATTAGTATGGATTTATTGCATCACTAAACACTAACAAGCACTGCCCGAGGAGGAAAAGATTTTAAATTTGGAAGATGTGGTGCCAAATTGGTCTTTTGCATGGGTTTAAAAATAAAAATGGATAACTTTTATATATACAGTCAAACTGATCATTACTTTTAGAATATTTTATGGTGAAAAATTATGTTCCTTTAATCCTTCATGCACCATTTCACTGCTCATTTTAGAAAACTTTGCACACATAGCTGTGCACATTTACAATAAACATTATTTTTTTGCAGGATTTCATTTCATTGAAGTAACATTTATAGTTAAACGGCCTTATTAGAATATTTTATAAATTGGAATGTAAAAAGCTGAAAAAAATGCTTCCTCCTCTTCCTATAAGTTTTCATCCATTTGTGTTTTTTTCTTGAATTCAACATCAGGTCTGCTGTCAGATATGCAGCCAAAACTAAAGTTCTTTGAAGTGATTTTACCACTGATGACAACAAGGTGTTAGCTGCAATATGTTTATGGTCCCATTAAGCTCCCTTTGAAAAGTCATCAACTTGTTTTGAAATATTAAGTCAGCAAATTAATCGAATGGTATTTTGGTCTTGATTGGAAAATGAATAATCCTGTGTCCTAAAAGTATTTCTGAAAATGAAAGGTCTGGTATTCCATAACCCTCGGCTGCCTGAATTTTAAACTCTGATCATTTTATGTTATAGTCGTTTTGGTCCGATCTTGTTGGTGATATTCTATATATTGTCTAAATAAGAACCTACCTGACTCTAAATGACTAACATGAGGACAGAATGTCAGGATTGAGACTTTAAAACAATCAAGACAGCTTCACTCATCTTCTGAAGTACTGAAGAGCTACCAGTTCAGATAATGCAGGTGAGCTTTTCAAGTATTTCCATATTAGAAGCAAATTAAGAGACTGTAGGCATCACCATAGTCAGAACCAGACTGAACAAAGCAGCTTCAGACATTCAAAGAATCTTCCATCACTTTGGGCTCAGGCCTTTCTTCATATATGGCCGCCCAGCCAACAGCGCCATGTGTTTCACAAAGTGGTTGATCAGAGCCTCAAGTATTTGGACCCACTGCAGTTCACTGTAAGTGAGAAGCATCACAATCAGATAAAAAAATTCAAGCAGTCTGGTATCATATGATGGTAGTTCTGCAAAAAAATAAGAGACATTGATCTAAATCAGCTTTATGGAGGGTTTGGTACTCCAAGTTCTTACTGACCACATCAGATCTTTGTCTAAATCTTTATCAGCTGTTGGAGTCAGTCATGTCTGTTTAGAAAAGATCTCACGAGGCAATGGATGGAGTTCCATAAAACTCTCAGAAAGTTTTCATTGGATATACACCTACAACTCAATCACATTTAGATGTTGTGATCCAACTGCAGAGAAAGCAGCAGGGAATATAAAAGAACATCTTTCAGGGTTCCAAAAGGGTGGTGACTGGGTCTGAAAGGGAGGAGCAGCCTTTATACGGTCGGGGGGGGGCTTAAGGATGGTCGAGGTAAAACATTTGTACTTGTTTTTTTTTACAGGTAAACAACACAGGAGGGAAACATTGGGAGTTTGAGCTTGTCGCGATAAGGGGCAGACAGACAAATGTGGAAAAAACCTTTGGGTTGGTCCTCTCTTACTCTCCTAGTGGAGATTCAGCTGCTCCTTCTGATGATTTAATACTTGGGTGAGTTGTCTGTGATGGGGATGCAGTGGATTACCGAAGTTGGTTGCGGGCATTGGATGAATCTAAACACAAACTGGGAGGGGGAAAAACACAGGATTACAAGAGGTATTATCTTGCAGAGATAAACTTGAAAGTGCTTGGTTAACCTAACGAACAATCAGGGACTAGAGCTGGGAAAATCATGCCTGCAGCTGAGGAGGAGAATAAAACAACGAGAATGAAACTACCCACGGTCATCACATCGGATCAGTCCCATTGAAGATGGCCATCACAGCTAAATGACAGTTCAAGCAAAAAAAAAATGGCTATAGCTTATAGCTTTTATTGAGAGCCAGTCACAGCACAAGTCTAGAAGATCATTGTGTGAGATATCACTTTGCAATGCTTTAAATATTTGACCAAAGCTAAAATGACTTCATATCCATGGATGAGAAGCAAGACATCACCTACAAACTGAAGACGTAGTTTTTGTTTTAGTCTAGTGCCATGACCTGAGTGTCCAGCATATTTGCATATATCATTTGGGCAACTGTTTATTACTTTTTTTTGTTCAAATGAAAAATATAAATTAAAAGACGCTCAAGGTTTTAACTGCTGATACAACTAAGATCTATACAAGCTTAAATAAACATCTTCATACACAAATAATGTTCTTTTAAAGTTAACAAAAAATAATCAAGAGGCAAAGTTGACAGGTACAGAAGGTAAACAGGGTCAAAATAACAAGACAAAGCAGGGACTGACAGAATGTGTACTGAACAGTGAGATGGTGGGTAGGAAAACACCCAGGAACACACAGACACTGATACAGGAGGACACACAGCATGGGAAGATGAGCAATAGATGCTGACAGACAGTTATGTGATCTGGGCAGGTGTGACAACAATCGGGCTTTCAGAGAGTTCAGCATTAAGAGAAACTGAGTCTGGCAACACAGGAACTCTGGGAAAACTTCACATTTCTGGATGAAACTTGCAGATAAATAAGCAGAAGAGCAAGACAGAGAGAGAGGGAGGGAGGGAGGGTGGTGGTGGGGTTGCAAATAGGTAGGTGGGTGGACACACACACACACACACACACACACAACCAAACACACACACACATTTATGGGGCCAAGACTGAGCCTGGGCAGAAGATAAGATTCCTGGGTGGCTCTGCTGTGGGCACTGGCCTTCAGAGCACAGCAGCCTGGGGCAGAGGGAGGAGTAGGGGGATGTGGCCAGCGGGGAATGAGGCCTGTGTTATCAAGCCTGTGCAGTTGCTGGGTTGAGCAGTCGGGCAGTCTGGGAATCCCACTTCCACTACAGTTGTCCCTCTTCACAATCCTGTAGCCCTGCCGAGACAGAGACAGGGAGGACAGAAGACGAGAGCAAATAAAAGTAATAAAAGACACATCCTGAAAAGGTGTTTGTGTGTGAATTTATGGGAGGAGATTTGTCTTTGAGTGACACTGTTCAGTGCAGAACACAGTGCTCCTTTATTGTTTTATTATTTAATTGCTTAGAAGAAAACAGAGATAGGCTGAACAGAAACACCTGGCACGCTGTAGGAAGAGATAAATGGGTTCTTTCATGATGCCCATAGTCTGACTGTAGGAATGTTTATGAAAGATTTTACATTCATTTAAAGATTTGAAACAATTCACATAAAGTTCTTTCTTTTGTTTTTGCTTTGTGTGAGCTGTGTGAATGCTGAGGATCTGAACGAGTTTCTCTCAGCGTGTTGGTGTATTCAGGCTTGTGTTCACAGCGGGGGATGACACTGTACAGTAGGAGGGTCTCACTAACATGCAGCCTCACAAGCAGCTCCGCAGAAGAAGCACTACAAAAACTAAGCAGGCAGCATGACTTAGTAAAGTTAAAGTTAGAGTTCTGGAATTATTTAAAGTGATATTTGCAGCCCCCTGTGCTCTGAGCCACTCAGACACATTGCCATTCCTAAAATACGAGCTATGCTGCAGTGGAAAAAGGAAAGTGATGTTTGCATGTCTTTATTTCTGTTCATAGCACACATTAGTCTGTCATAGCATCATTTTGCAATGTCAAAAAAACTATGATTTCCTTTTAGTGTTGCATTCATTTTCCAGAGATCTCCTTAAAGTCTTCTCTGACACTCGCCAACGTTTCTTAATGAAGTTAAAGATCTGATAATCTTTGTGGTCAAACATTATGGTTCTGTTGCATTATAGATATTCAAAAATAGCAACAGTGTTTTTTTGAACGCCATCCTGAATTTGATCTTCACCACCAGTATGCTGAAATTTGAATTAAATTAGTGTACGAGGAATATACTTGCTTTTAAATTCTTCTTCTGCTGCCATTCCTGCAGCTGTACTATTTGTTTTATAGTGACAGCTGCTGTTGAGGGTGGGAACTGCAGGAAGTCCAGCACATTTTAGTGTAAACAAACTCCATCGGGCTGATTGCACAGCTGGCATGACAGAACAAAAAAAAATTGTCAGCCAAATCTACCATTTCAGCTTTATTCCCCTCACAGCTGAAAGTAAAAATATACAAAAAAGTTGGAACCACAAAAAAGTTTCTGTTACTGTTGTGTTGGAGACACAGCATGACAGAACAAGCTGACTGGATTCTGTAGTGAGCTCGCTGCAGTCCACAGGTGGATGGAATAAAAGAACATCTGCTTTCCTGTGTTTCCACTTTTAGATCAGATCTCCAGCTGAAGGTTTGCAGCTCACTGTCCCCTTCATACACCTGAAAAACATAAACTCTGGCAGGCAGACAAAAGAAGTTTTAGAAGTGATGTTGAATTTATATCATTATCTTAGCAAGTTCAACATTTTTGCTAAAGCTGGTATCACTTTGTTCCATGACGTATAGTCATGACAAAATACACGTGTCTGCTGCATCTTTATTCTAAAAATAATTTAAAAAAACAAACTTAAATTGCCCTAAATTATAAGATTTCCACAAACCTTCTACGCATAAGGTATTCCTGTATACCAATAATTGGCTTTGCCAGCATTAAAAACTGAATGCCACCAGTCTCATGCTGTTAAATGTCTTATTTTCACAGAAAATTCTGAAACAATCATAAAAAAATCTGTTTTTCTATGTACTATTATTAGTATGTCTGTGTCAAATTTCACTTTGATTGTTCTCCAAAAAGAGTTTCAGCGGAATAGTTTAAAAGGTGCAAACATATCTGAAAAAGATGTTTGTGTTTCTATGGTATTTTTACAACCCCCTTAAGTCTCAACCCCCCTTATGTACCCCTTATGTCTCAATAAAGCCTTTATAAAGGAGAAACTCTGCTACCAGACACATGGCCAATTACAAATTAGCCAGTTTGTTTGGGGGGTGGGGGGGGATTGTAATCAGGCTTCAAGAGGTGAAGGCCCTTGAAGATTAATTGGAAATGGGGCCCTGGTAAATGTCAATGGCAATCAAGGGTTTGTACAGCTCTGATTGACTCTATACACAGAGCCCGCTACCTGGGATAAGCTTTCTCAAGCCGTGACATCGCTGGCACCGCGTCCCTTCCCTCCGCATCTTCAGTGAAGATGAGCACAAAGGAGGCAAGGAGGAATGGAGACATGTGACAGCAGCAGGAAACCAAAGGAGGGAAGAAAAGAGCAACATCTGACATGTTTTCCCCTCATAGAGTGCTCATGTTTTAGCTGCTCTGGCTGGGAAGTAGAAGCACAAATATGAATGGTGGGACTGATCCAACATGAGGTAATCATGAAGGCAGTTTTATCTCTAAAATAAACTTGCAATTATTTTTATCTGTAGTAAAAATCCTTCCTCTTTTTGTGTTTTGTCATGTTTTATGGTGTCGTTCATCTTATTTGGCACAAAATCCAAATGAAATCCAAATGGTTTTACCATTTGGTTGATTTTACAAGCAGCTCCTCCTTCTGAACTGACTGAAAATTGCATGACACCCAGTTTTATGAGCAAAGGGCCATCCGTCTGTGGCATGCATGTAAATGTATACCGAATGAGAATATATGGTGATAAGAGGAGAGGAGATCAGTAATGGTTCCCAGGCTGTCAGATCCCACCTAAATAAATGAGGTAGAGAAAATTCAAACTAGGTAAAAGATGTGAGTCATGAACAGGTATAGAACGGGAGCATCTGAGGTTTGTCCTGCTTCTGAATCTTTATTAAAAATATCACCAGCTTTATGTTTTTATAAGCAAACTGACACTATAATGTGCATCATTCTGAGTCATCCTCATAATCCACTGATCATCATGGTAACATGTATAATAAGCAACAATTCTCAAGCTTTTGTCTCATATATTGTTTCTGTTTGTAGTCCACTCCATACTGTTATGTAGATGTAAAAGTTTTTTTTATTTACTATAAAACATTTTTAAAAATATGATCTCACTTCATATTTGCAGTCAAATACTGCAGTTTTGTCAACAGTAAAACTCTGAGTTATCTCACAGAAGTTCTGGAAACTGTCAAAAGTATTGATTTGTGATCTGAGACAGAAGTGCTGTGTCACACAGCCTGTTGTGAAACTGCCACAAGAGGAAGCTTTACCAGATCTGCTGGGTGGAAAATCAGTACAAGACTGCTAGAGTTTGGCAAAAAAAACTTTTTTTGGTTTACTGAATCACAAGTCCTGTACTCTTCTGAAAACTCTACAAATGTAATGCAGTCATTAAGAGACCTAATAAAGATGAATGTAATATAGAAAAATATAGAAAAAAAATGCTTAAAAAAAGATAAAATTGCAACCCTTCCCCCCAAATGAATAAAAATACAAAAGATGAGAGAGCAAAAGTTTTATTCTTAGTGTGGACATTAGAGATCGTCTGTAAAACTTTGCTCAACGCCTTTCTGAAATTGCTCACTTACTTCTGCCTGAATTGTAACCCATCTGTTTTGCACATCACTCTGTTGTTTTTTTCTGTTTGTTCTCATGTGATTGTTGGTTTGGTATGAAAACAAATAAGTCTATAAATTCAGGTTAAGCTCAAAGTTTTAGTCTGGCCTCTTACAGGAGAAATTCTACACTCTTAAAGCAGCACTCTGGAGGATTTCATCAAGAGAGCAGTTTTTGAATCTAGCGTCCAAAGGCTCCTCCTCAAAACATCTCAACACGCGCGTCCGGTCGCGTGTGCGCACGTGCACACGGCGCATATATGTTGTGGGCTTGAACTGTACAGCTCAATGTGTAGGGTTTAATCACTCACAGTTCACAATCTTATTCCAACAATACTACGAGGGTCTGATGAGCCCTCTCTGTCCCTGCTGCTTCTGATATTAGCTCTGTTAGCAGAGAGCTGCTGCTGGACTCTGAAGCTGAACTTGACTCGGCCCTGGATGAACTTTCTGACCAAAATAAATGCGTAACCCTGTCAAACCTTGCCATTCTGTGAGGTGAAAGGTTTAAAAATAAAAATAAATCCATCTTTAGCTGGAGAATGGGTAGGTTTTTAGTAGAAATGAGCTGTGAGTCCTCAGTGAACGAGACGGTTGTTACGACCTCCTTTGTCTAGGAGTTAAAAAGGAGGCCAACACAAAACGATGAAAGGTTCAAATCAAAATATATTTATTATTAAACAAAACAAACTAAATCAACACAGGGGGAGGACTGTTAAAACACAAATAACTCCACCAAAGGGAATAAATAACATAAAATCACTCCTCTCGTAAATAAGTTAATTTAGTTAAAACCAAGAAACTAAAACTATATAAATACAATAAAAGTCTGGGTAAAATCAAGTGAGGTTAAAAACTAGACAAACATAAGACAGAGCTAAAACCTGTGGATTCCCACACCTAAAATCACTCCATCTGTCTAGTTAAAAACAACTTTAAACTGATATAAAAACTCTCGACACACACAACCACCCAGGGGACAGCAGAACCCGTCTGCTGCCCCTGAACGACTGGCTGGAGCCTCATTTAAGCAGAGCTTGATGAGCAGATTGGATCCAGCCGCGCAGCTCTCCGGCCTGCGTCTCTGGAGCGCTGCTGGCTGGAACAGGTGGGAGGAGTCGGCAGGGCACCGGCGCTGCCCAGGTGCGGGACCGTAACAACGGTAAACAGAGAAACACACGGAGCGTCCTGTACGACAGCGCCCCCTACTGGTACAGGTTTGGTCGATGCGCGTGCATGTTGAGAGAATGCAGAAATTTGAATTTCATTGGCTGAAAAATGTCGGCGGCAAGAAAGAATGGAAAGGGGTCTCTAGGAGGAAGGAGGGTCTTCATCAGAATGACAGATGTTGTGGAACTCAACCCATAGATCATAGTTTAGACCTGAAATATCATTTAAAACATTTAGAAAACTTTGATACAGAGAAAAATGCTCCAGAGAGCCGCTTTAAATGAGTCAAGGTAAAGGCGCTGCAATCAGGATTTGTTTTGTTTCCCTTCTCTACATGTAAACATTAATCTGCTTCTTGATCTTGCTTCTAGTTCTAAAAGTTTGAGATCTTTATTTTATTACTCAGGTCTGAAAGGTTTAAGTGACATTTTCTGGCATCTGAAAGGTGGAAATACCGCTTTTCAGTTGCCAAAAAAATCCTGTCCTTGCTGTCAGAATTACCTGTCTCCTGTGCTTTGGGATTTTCACCAGTAAAAAGCCAGCACGACAGCGAATCGAAGTGTGACAGGTCAACCTGGGTTGGAAGGCATCTCATTGCCCCAGCTGAAGCTGTACTGTAGTGACAAATGCTGTCAATATATTGACTGAGTGTCAGAAAGTTTGAAAACAAGACTTTATTATTTTTTTACATAGCCCAGCATGTCATACACTATCCTCATCCAGTACGCTTTATTCCACTACTTCCTCCTCTCTCTTCACACCCTTGCAGATTTCTGTTACTGAGGCAGAAAACACTCGCTTAGTCGATTAGATTCTCACACTGACAGGAAGAGCAAAGTCAACTGAGCACTGAGGCGAGATGACTAATGAGAAGGGAAGGGACTGACAGAAGAGGAGACTGATTGTTGCATCAATTATTTTATCAATACTGGCAGTTCATCAAATCCAACAAACATTAGTTGTTACTAAACAAGATTTCAGGGATTTGCAGCAGCTGAGGGCAGCCTTCAGGATAAGGTATCTTTAAATAAAATAAAATAAAATATTGTAATAGCAGCAGATAAAGAGACAGAATCATTAAAGGGACAGTTCAGACTTTTCTAAGGTAGGTTTTTGTGGAAATCTTATGACTATTATAGATGGTGATTTGAATTACCTCCGTTTGGAGAAAACAGAGATTATAGGAATAGTTCTGACTTGATTGGGGTGGGGGCATCCAAAAATTGACCATATTTTCCAAAAATTGACTAGCAACACAGACTACAAATGAATCATGGGTACAAATTTACAATAAGTCTGTTAGGGGTGCACAAAAGCGATGTACAGGAGCGTATAAGCGCTGAAAATAATGCATGCAAACAACTTCCTTTTTCCACTATGCTCCTCTGTGTACCGGTGTTGTCTACCAGCAGGGACACTCATGACCTCAAGTTGTAATTCTTTCACAAAATCCATAATGCAATCAGAAGTCATCATGATATCGTTCATGCAGTTCATCATGACACAGTCAGGAGCTGCAGCCAGAGCTGAGCTGCTCAATTTAAGTTTAGCTTTCCTGTAGCTGTGCGCTCTGATGACCTGCTCTTACAGCAGCAGTATAGTGTTCCCCTACCCCCGGCCCTTTAGGTTTTGTATTTGAGTACCTCTGGTCAATAGATAATTCCCCTACTGCCACTGGACTGATCCTTTCACTAACGAGAGGCTGATGGGGCTCAAGACCACATCCCGTGTAGGAGGGCTGGTGGGAGGGGGTAGTAACTATTATACATGGTGTGAGCACCAAGCAATGCCTGGTACATTTGAGGTTATCTGACATATACATATATCGCTGCTGCCTAACTAAGAAAAGGAAATAAATGGCAGAAACAAGAAAGAAAACCAGAAATTTTTATTTAAATTTATCAAATAATTCAGTACAAAAAGGATAAATATTACCTTTGTTGTTCCAATTTGAAAGCATAAAGAGTTCATTTTATAATACTTTTGTTAGAAAGTTCAGAAAGTGTCGCATTGTTGCCATTGAACAAGAATGAAAACAGTTAAAAAATGTTGAAGCTAAATTACCATTTTTAAATGATGACAACAAATTTCTTTAAACGGGATCATAGTGGTTTGTTGACATGAGTAAAAACACAAACAAAAGGCGGAATCATCTAGTGGCATAGCCCAAAGAGGAGCTATTTTATAAAACATAAAACATCAGACCAGCATCTGCAAAAAGAAGCTTCAAAATAATAAGTAGGACACGTTTCAAACTCATAAACATTCAAAATATAATTCATGCAGAAGTTATACACAGATGGATTCCACCTCTGCCCTCAATTTGGACAAACAGTTCTTGGAATGCTAGAGCAGAAGAATTTAACAGGATGCCGATTTGCTGTGCCAACAAAAGTAAAAGGCTACACAATCCACCAAAGCTGTGTTGGTTCATCCACATTTAACACATTTGACAAGCCTGCAAAAAAAAAAAAAAAAAAACAGAACATGTACACCACACACATATACACAAAAAGTCAGTCTTATCAGGTTGATTTAAGCAGGACGTAGTCCAAAAGCAGATGGTAAACAAACATTTTGAAACTGTGTTTTCTTTGATATTCCGGATGGGGCTTTAACGTCTGATTTGTAAGCCAGTGCCAGTAACAACTGCATTCTGGAAGCGCTGCCAGATATATTACATGGAGCAACTGGAGCAGAACAGCTCTCTGGCAATGCACCATGGACATTATGCAAATACCATAAGAGAACATATTAGCTAGTCTATCGGTTCCCCTCAGAGATGCCTCCACCAAATTGTCTCAGAAGTTGCACTGAGCTCCCACTGAGCCAAGTGACGAGTGAATTTAAATCACGATGTCAGAGCACCCTCTCTGACTCTTCCTCTTCTCACTTTCTAAATGTATAAGTTTATCAGCATGAATGCAGTGCTAATCTTCATTTGTGTCTCCTGCACCATTTGCATGCACCAGAAACCTGACTGTCATAAGCATGCACGCTTCAGACGAGACGCGTTCAGTCTTGTAGTTCATTGGAAAACGTTGGGTGTAATGTCCCATAACACTCCAGGTGCACATCTCCAACGGGGGGCATTTCAGCACAAGTCAAAACGGTTGGATCAACAATGCTGACGATGGCATATAATTCTTTAATAGGCTCGGTGTTTGTTTTTAAAGAGGCTGTGGCGCTGCATGTCATTATACGGCTAATGATGTACGATTGTCATCTCACACATTGCAGAGTTAATTGGGCCTCTGTGATCATGCCTAATGGCTTTACCAGCAAATTATTGACACAGTGATGTGGGCCGACGTGCTACAGGTTGGCGAATAAATAAATAAGCAACCCCATCCACTCCCCACCCCTTTCTCTCTCTCCCCCCTCTTCCCCTACACCCACCTCTCCCTCCGACACCAGGCTCGTCAATCTTGGCAACTGCCTCTGGAGTAGCCTGGTCGGTTAACATTTTAGAAAATGGCTGCCCATTAATAATAAAGGCATATTAACATAAGTGAATTCTGCTGTGGTGTGGGATTCAGTGGAACAGTTATTAAAGTCCAATTTGGCCCCATTAATAATGCATCCACCTTTGACTTTTTGATATCCAGATTATGTGGTATTACTGTGGCTATACATTATTTATTAACCACTTTCAATTGGAGACCTTGATGACTTCTAATTGTTAGGTAGCTGTGCCATTAAGTTATCCCTGATGAGACTTGTCAATCAAGATGCATTCTCTTGACCTCAGTGTCCAATAGATTACACACACTCACACATAGACACACATGTGTGCACAATCAGAGACAGGTGTCAACGGTGGCATCGATGCCAACGGTGGGCAGAGAGCTCCACCCCACGACCCCGCGGAGACACACGGGTCTGACTCCTGTCCATCACCGGCGTTTGAAGAGCAGCGGAGGGAAGGTTAAACGACATGGGGCCCTGCTGTTAGAGAAGCCTGGCTTTAAAAGTTAATGGCTCCTGTACTATGCTGAATGACACTGCAAGGGTGAGCAATTGTCATGCCTCTATCCTCTGGGAACCTTTTGTCAGTCAGTCACTCAGATCGACAGACAACGACACATGCACAGCCATACAGATTTATCCAGACACACCGTATGTATCCATATGTACCACATAGTGCTAGCAGAAATTATGTCCACTGTTCAAGGTTTATTTGTTTATTGATACAAATTAGCAAAGAAATTCCAATATCAGACAAAGATAAGATGAGTACTGTACAAAATGCAGTTTTCAGATCAAGTCTCTGACATTAGCAGAATTCATAGTTCCATCAATTGCAGCAACTTTTTCCAGGTCCTGCAGCAAAGCAGCCCCAGACCATCACACTACCGCCACCATATGTGACTGCTGGTGGTTCTCTTTCACATAGGACCAGGTTGGTTTGTATAGTTTTATTCATAATAAGTGTAATCCTCATTTAAAAACTGCATTTTGTCTGAGGTTATCTCTGTCTGACTTGTGACAAAGCAGCAAAATACAAGAAATCTGTAAAGGGGGGAAATACTTTTTCACAGTACTGTATACATGCACTCAGAGACTTGCAAAAATGCATGAAAATCACTTGTAAATATGGAAACACGTCATGCTGGAGAAACAAGAAGCTCAGCTTGCTCTGGCTTTTCTGATGACACACAACCGTGCTGTCGAAAAACCAAGACAATGACACCACATTCCCCTCAAGCTCAGGTTATTACAATCATTCTCAATGGCATGTCCCACTGTCTGGCATGTTGAGATTTTACAGCACGGTACATCAGTCCAGACTAATTTGAAAGCGAATGGCAATCACTTGCTGAAGAACATTCCTTTTTCACTCAAAAGGCCTGAATAACAATTTGTGCACAGCAGAGTAAAAAGAGAAAAAAGGAGGGAAAAGCGAGTGTGAATGAGCTCTCCCTTGTGTGCAGGCAAGAAATGGAATCAAGATAAAAAAATAAATAAAAAAGGTGGAAGTGAGATATCTCATTAAATACGCTGGAATTGGATACACACTGCAGCATCACACACAGTCACACCACCACAAAGCATGCACACATGCATGCATTTAAACCCTACTGAGAACAAAAAGGCAGATGCATCAAAATTCACTTAATTCTCACAATTTAGACACATTACCAGAATTCTATTTGAGTTTTATTGATAGTCAGTGAGAGCTGCAGGTAGGAGGCTGTCAGAGAGGTCATGTTCAGTCTGGAAAGCAGAATACCAGAAGAACTTCAGAAGATGTATAAAACCTAAAGATATTTAGGAGATCTGTTCACAAGAATAAATATTGTGCAAAGTGCTCTTGAGAGGGAGCTTTAGGGGATACAGGGATGACTTTATTAATATCGTAACATGGAATAGCATTAATTCTAAACTGTTTGTCAAATCACACATAGAGAACAAAGTTCCTTATAAATGTGAAGAAAAATAGTTTCAGTGAGGGATAAAATATTCAGGTTGTCAGTAATGTGGAGGTGAGAAAAAAGATTCCAAATCCACAGCAGATTCTCTCAAAGGCTAATTTTTATCTGAAATGTTCTTATTATTAAAAACTGGTCATTTATCAACATTAGGGAATAAAAAAAATATATAATTCATCATCTATATGTTCTTATGTTTCAAGATTGACAGAATTTGTGAGTCCTGACACATTAATGATACATTCATCAGTATCATTAACATTTCTCATAGTATGATTAACGACTGGTTTTAATGTTTAATTAATTATTAACAAATAGTTTGTTAAGGTCTTGTTAGAGACATTACTATGAAATGCTGGCATTAATATTCATACCCTCTGAATATTCATGTCTCTCGTCGCCCATCAGTATCCCTGCAAGGCGCCGGTGGAAGGCCAACACTTATAATTGGCAATCTCTTCCTGTTGGTTGACAGTACAGAGGACTCATTTCCTCGCATTCAAATCTGCGAGTTGCACAAAGCCGGCTTGTCAACTTTCCACTTCATTACAGGTCAAGCAATAGACTCATTTCTCTCAGGCGCATCGCTCCCATAATTGTTTTCCACCTCTTCTTTCGAAGCCAATTTACATGTGCTTCCTTGCCGAGTGTAATAGAGACAGAGAAAGGAAAGATGAAAATGCTCCCGCTTTTCACTTCCACTCACCATCCATTAACAACTTGACACATGGAACGCAAAAAAAGTAATATGAATTTTTGCTCCCCTTTTTCTGTAGCATTTGCTTTGAGGCATTCAGTATGTTAAACTGAGCTGAGAGCTTGATAGGAAATCATGATGTAGAACAGAGGGGAATGAGATAAAAACGGGCTCAGAAGAAGGTATTGGCTGCATGCAGCAAACATTTGATAAACAGGGGTCTTTGTGCAAGACATAGGCGTAAAAGCCTATTACAATCACTGGGGTATAAATACTTTAGACTTGTTTTGATGTGATGGATGCTTTGATTAACTGATCTATGTGCAAAATGGGGTCAAAATATGTCAATAAATGGATGATTATCATGAAAACATTGGGCTAAAAATGGAACCGTTAACGGGTAATCTTGACTGGACGATCAGAATTCTTGAATAAAAGCTAATTTTGTTCAGACAGAAGTCAGACAGAGCTATAAATGTAGTCTTGACTCAGTTAAATTCATTTGAAAAATTAAGATGAAAGACATATCACTAATAACAGTTTGTTCAGTTACTTGGTTAAAATTTTAAAAAACGACAATTTCACCCTGCAATAAGGTGAACTGTAAAAGTAGAGAAGACATGTTAGAGTTCTCAACGGGCCCAAAAACTTAAGCCAAACCCAAAGTGACCCGAAGGACATGAAGCCCGAACCGGCCCGGCCCGACATCATCACAGTAAACTCTGGACCCTACTACTTTAAGTTCAACTCAAACACTTATTAAAAACTAAAAATCAAACCTAAGAACATGAACAAATGTGAAACTAATAAAATAATTTTCTAATAATAATAATAATCATGATGTCACAATTTATAGCCCGCTTTTGTTTGGACGACCGACCAGCTGGAACAGGAGCAACGAGTCAGCACATTTACAACAGCCTGACAATAAATGTGCACTATTTTAGTCACCAGTTAACCATAAGAAATATTGATAATGATGTAATACTTGCATAAAGAGCACTACTATATGAGCTCACTGCTGCACACACTGCCTGTCATGCGCGCTGCTGCATGCTGCTGTCACAGACAGGACGCTTCTCCAAACAGACACAAGATTTTCCCTCCTCTCTCTTTTCTTTTCACACCCAATGCAGCCCGAACAATTAACTTAAATATAAGACCCAAACTGACCTGAGTCAAATTCGGGCTCGGGTCTAAATTGAGAACTCTGTAACATGTGATCATGTGATGCTTTCAGCATGAGCAGGTCAACACAGACTTCTGTCCAGGTGAGGGCTTGCGTCGATCGATCCACACACGTCTCCTTCCCTGAGGTCCTCACACAGCTGCACAGCAGCTTGGTCCACTGGGCTGGTGCTGCATGTATTATTGGTGGGGATGCAGCGCTATTTCTGCACCCTTATTGGTGGGGACACGTCATCTCCATCCACTAAAATCACCATCTCGTTGCATCATCATGTCTTCAGTCTATTCTCTGAGTGGTGTTTTAATTCATGTGCTGTTTGTTCAGTTAAAATCAAACCTGGTTTGATTTTTCTCTTGGAGCTGCTAATTTGTGCAGATGTGAGCACAGTAATTGCACTAGAGTTTAAAATAAAACAACAGCAGCAAAACCCTTTGTAGGAGCTGGTCTTGGTGCAGTTCCAAACAAGGTTGAGTCTAATGTCTTCCCATAGCCAGGTATGTAGGTGGGTAAAGACACTATTCCACAGGAAATCATGACAAGTTGGGTTCATCAGCTGGTGAAGACCAAATTAAACAAACCACAGGTGAAAGAGCACGATTAGTTTTCCCTTCTTGCTCCTTTCTCATCACAGCTGATTCTACTTAACAATTACCACACCTGTTATTTGTGTCTTTTCCATATATTGGACACATTCCCTGATTTCCTTTGTTCTTCGTCAGATCTTTGTCATTTTGTGATAAAGAGCTGTCCAGTTCTTTGACTCACCTTGCAGATCCCTTAAATTTGTTTTAGTCAATTAACAGTTTTATTGGTTTAATTACTTGCCCGCTGTTTAGTGATCTGACTGAAATTGGATTCTCACAATATATACAAATATTTAAGAATTTCCTTCCAAAAACACAAATTTGTTGCATTTTTATTTTTCATTAAATTGAACATTGATTAGAATTACAAAGCAAGCACATTTTGGCATTGAACATAAGTGATTTTTCAGGCTTTTGCTAAAGAGAGAAATGCATATTTAATCTTTAATCTCCTGCTTGTCTGCAACATCTAATTTACAATCCCATCTGAACCTTGACATGATACTTTACATTGTTCAAATTTGCTTTTTGACCTCAAACAAGAAACTTTCATGTGTGAACAGATTTATCCTCACAATATGAAGCATAGACACATAATCACAAAGGCACTCTTACTCTGGGCAATGACATTAATTCATCCTTTATTTCATATTAGAGATGCATTTTTAATGCCATATAAAAATGTTGCTGAGATTTGTCTCTCAACATTTTAAATCATGTCTCTCCTGCTTCTACGGCATCACTGCATCTTTCTCTGTGTCTCACTCTTGTGTCTGCCTTTATAAATCTTCATCCTTCTGAAGTCATAGTGCTGTGATAATCGCGCTCCCTCTCCTCTGAAAATCTCTCTCATCCTCTTTCCCGCCCACACATCTCCTCTGTGTCTCAAAACCCCCATTTCTTGATGCCAACTGGCAGCAGCAAGCGGAGACAAGTTTTTCTTATGTCACCCTACGCACAACTGAACCATAATGCTAATTCACCATGACAACAGTTTTGCATCGTTACTAAAAATGTTCGACATGTTCCCAAATTGTTCTTATCGCACGTATCTTCAAAACTGCATGCAGAAAAGGAGCTGACGAACCAAAATGTAATGCAAGCGCACCTTTCAAAGGGTTGCATCATTAGTACAGAATCAGCAGCAGCAGACCTCCTAAACTGAATGTGGCAGGCTCGATGTAGTTGCTTAAATGTGCGATGTAAGACTCCTTGACCTAAATGATGGCTCGAAGATGTGAAAGGATTTTAAACCTTGGTTGTTTCATGTCACTTCTCTCTACTTCTAAAAAAAGAAGTCAGATTTTTTTACACATAGTATCAAAGCACAGATTTCCCTATCTTTTTAAGTCTTAAGATTGCATGTTTCATCAGCGAGGAATGGCTTTTAACTTTGTTGTGTGTGTTTTATCGCTGACAAGCAGGTGTGAGTCTCCCTTCTTTTAAATGGCTCCCGCTTTGGTAAACTTGTAACACATCGTTCTCAAACAGCCAATAGAAGCCTTTCATTTCCCGTTTCACCCGGCCACTAGGCTGTTTTTTTTTCTTTATGGCTGTTCTGCAGAGAGACCTTCACAAGGCCGAGCTTTTAATTGCTTCTTTGCAGGGGGCTTGTCTTGACAGTGGCTCACATCCTTTCTTCCTCGGGAAAAAAACAAGACGGAAATCTAAGAAACAGCAGCAAAAGGATTTTTGCCTACGCTTGATCTCCCCTGTGGAGTTTGTCAAACAAAAGAAGATCTTTTAATTTGCTCGCAACAGGGGCCCTCCTCTGTACTCGCACAGAAATTCTGGCAAGAACAGTCAGTGCTCCCCCTAATGTCCCAGAAGACTTGTCTGACCTCACAAACTTCATGAACATGAATGTGACTATGAATATCTTGTAGTCAACATGCTATTAGCAGTATGTAATTACTTTCTTTTATTGTCATCAGCTGGAAGGGAAAAGGGAACACAATGTGATTCCTTTGGATTTTAAGGAGGTGTGTTTTCTAAGATGCAACTAAATAGATGCAATTAAGACCTAACTGAGTGTTGCAGTATCAAACTTCTCATCCTCCCCTCACTGTAAGTATCACACCTGTATTATAGTCTTAGCAGGTCTCCATGGGAACTGAGGAAGAGGAAATTGTTCTTCATATCCTGAGCATCTAGGGTGAGAAGGTCTTGCAAGAAAATAAAAGTGAAATAAATACTTGCTGTAAATACTTTTGATTGACATGAGGGTTCATGACTCATTCGGTATTAACACTGATGTAATATGCTGCTTGTGTGATCGGTGGTAAATTTTCCTCACATACAGTTTGACTCCAAACTGTGTCTCTCAGTGTGTAAACACAGACACACCTGGATAAAAAAAAAACATGAAAAAAGCTGTAAGCACCCTTCACACAGGATGACAACCCAGGACCAACCATGTACAGGTAATATCAAATTTGTGGGAAATTACTCAATTACTCTTTGAATATTAACCCTCACCATGCCAACACCGCAGCACGCACACACACGCACACATATAGAAAAAGACAGAGTGTCAGACATTCACGCTTTTCACAACATGTGTGTTTATGTCACCATGTACTACAGTGCTAATTATATCAGCAAAATGTTAGCGCCATGACAAAATAAATAAACAAACAAGAAGGTTGGGCTGAAGCCATTATAATGTAATTTTGTTTAAATTATCACATTTATTTCAGTAATCATATATATTAATTTTAAAGAGGTCTAATATTAGCAACAATGCATGTTTTGGGATTAGTACCTTGTTCATGTTAAAACCTGATGATGTATTCAGGGTTGGGATGAAGACAGAACATAGTGCTGCTGATAGTCTCCCTTGAATGGAACAAAACATGTGTGTGTGCTCTTTGTGTGTGTGTGTTTGAAAATTAAACTAATAACAGAAATGTGACCTCATTGTGAGGTTTTTTTTTTTTTTTTGCAGATTTGCTGAAATATGCAGCCCTCAAAGGTGTGTTAGCATTAAAGTGAGATTAAGACCTGTACATAGGGAGCCGTCCTCATGGTGGACTCACGATTCATCTCCCCATCACAGTGTTTCTTAGTTGGACATTGAACCTAACATGTTTGTATCTGCCAGAGAACCAATAGCCTAACATAAACACATGTAAACGCTGACCGTATGACCCTTGCACATTAGGCTCTTACATTTTGTGTCATCTTTCACTGCTTTTTTAAAAACAGCATATGTTATGTGAGTTTTTCTTTGCAATGCTTATATAAGAAATAAATATAGCTTTAAAAATGTGTGTCTCCCTCCAGTACAGCAGATTTGTTATGTCCTTTTTATCTTTTAAAGTGGTCTTAGGCATTGTGAAAGAGCCAGAGGCTGAGTGATCCATTTGCCCAGCAGGGGCTGCTCTGTGGGGAGTTGGAGGTCTCGGTGTCCCTGGGGTCCCTTAAACCCCTCTCATCCATCTCCATGTGCACCTGAGTGCTCTCCCATTCAGACCTCTTCTCTGACTGTGGATCCATGTTATTTCAGCCCTGAAGCATGTCATTGTCATGCAGTGCTTCACGTCACATGTAAACTAAACTTGCTAAAATGAACTTTCCTGATCTGATATAAGCCTTACAGGGAATAACTCTACAGTAACAGTCAGTGTCTATTTTGAAGCAAACTATAAAACATGCAAAAGTTTTTGGGTAATCCAGACTGTACCTCCATATGATTTTAACTAATCTGTATTGTGCATTAAATATGTGCCGGTGGATATCCACCAAATCATATCACCACTTTGTGTTCAGAGATGCTCAATTCATACCCAGTGGTTTATGTTTTTTACTGATTGCGTGCAAAATGGTAACCACTTTGCAGCCTTACCATATGCCTGTATCTCTTATCCCTTACATGCAGATGGCCCTGCATGCAGTGAATCTGTCATTGCAACCTGCACAAGATCAAGTTGTAATTTGTTTCATAGTGAATATTATTATTAAACATCATAACCATACTTTTTAATTTCTTTTACTGTACTGCATGTATCTCCACTACTGATGCTGCATACCTGAGTACATTAAATCATTACACTGGGGTATTTGTAATGGCTCAACTGCAGAGCATAAATTCCCCATGTGAAAGGCACAGACTCATGACAGTGCAGGTGTACTGAAGCAGATGCTGCTTGTATGAATTGCGGGAAAAACATAAGAGTTTAGTGTCTGATTTACATAAAACCATATGTTTTTTTGTCTTCTCAGGTTAAAATTCAATGCAAAATGGACAAAAGTGGCTATGAAGTGGATAAAGGTGGGTATGAATGTTTCAAGTGCTGTCTTTTATTCATAGTTTTATTGTGTTTTTCTTTCACATTTGATTGATATGAACTCACTCCTTTGTGTGGACTATGGCTTGCCATGGTAACATCCATCCATCCATCCATCCATCCATCCATCCATCCATCCATCCATCCATCCATCCATCCATCCATCCATCCATCCATCCATCCATGTTTCCTAATCCTGGAACTCGGGGCTTACTCTCCTGCACATTTTAAATGAACTCTTGATGCAAAGTCATGAATCACTTCAGCAGCTTTTCATCAAGTTCTGCAGAAGCCTGTTAGTGAGCCATCAATTTAAACCAGGTGTGTTGAAGCAGGGAAACATCTAAAACATGCAGGGCTGTGCACCTTGAAATGCCGACTTAATGTACCAGATGGTTCGTTACAAAGAGCCTGAGAAGTTCTCGTAAGTGGAAACTCTTCTGGAAAATGGCCGGCACTTTTAAGAAACACTTGGCAGCGAGAAAGATTTTCTGATGTAACAGACGTTCCAAGCATCTGCACCAACTTCTTCAGGAGTCGCAATTGTTATTTTAACACCAAAAACCCACTCATAGCTGCCAGCGGAGGATAGTTTTACACTAGTGTGGGTTGGCCAAAAAAGATAAACGCTGAAGCCTGGCAGCTTAAATTCACTATCATTTTGCCCTGGTTTAATTCATTAAATAAAAAAAGTACATGAACAAAACTTAATTGTTTCTGTAAGATAACAGCCATTTAGAAACCTTATCTTCTACGTGAGTCTTAGCTGTGTAGCGATGCTGTATTTTCCAGCATTGGTTGAGAAGATTGTGTTCTTTCTAGTGGTTCAAATGAAGCAGGAGCAAACTAAATTCACCTATGATGTGTGCTGTAGTTAATGGACAATGTGATATGGTTTGGTGACAAACAAATGATAGTTCCCGGGTAATTTTTGTGGGCTGGATTGCATCTAGAATCAATCTAAGTGCTCATTCTGTCATCTGTGGTGATGAGAATGAATGTCAGACACTCTGCTTGATCAGCTATGACTACAATATTCTTCTTCAGGAAATGTTGACAAACACTTAAATCACACACTTTGACTCAGGTTGCAGCTATACACTCCATCCCCCCCCCCCCCCC